>JAPUUL010000290.1:0-21588 GCA_029590625.1 Lasiodiplodia mahajangana
GTGCCTCTGCGTTGGATAACGGGTCGTCGAAGTCGTTTAGGTCGGCTATTGCGGCGGAGCGAAGGCGCTCGTTAGCCAGATATTACTCTGTCCGTCGACTCAATTCTCGACTCACCATCATCTGGATCAATGAGATCGTCATCGTCTTCTATGTGTGGGCTGCTGTATTGGTGGCTTGAGGACGCCATCGTGGTTTGAAGAGCGTAGCGGCCCTCGTCTCTAGCTACCCCCGAACTTTTCTTTCCAACGGTTTTCAACCGGATAGCTACCCCGTCGAGTTCTTGCGTGTATCGGATGTGGCGTGGTACGCGTACGTCGGTATTCAATGTTGTAAGTGCTGTATGGAAGGTCAAGCTAAGTACCTAATTGATTGAAGCTGCTGGCAGATTAGCTACCAGGTATCTCAGTTACCTACCTGGTCCCATGTTGCCAACTAATTGAATGGAGCTACATGCAATTACCCAGAATAGGCAGCCAACTTCAAGTAGGTACCTAAGTATGGGGCGAGGTGGTCAAAGCTCTTTTGCAATACATATGATACCTCTTACTCTCACATAAAGCTAAACACCACTACTAAAAAGCATCATAAGTGCATCTATCTATATACAATGGAAGCAAGCTCCTATGAAGAAGCGTAATTTTATATATATTTTTTAATATCCAGTCTTTTTAATACCTACGGTTACACCGTTTGTCACCCTGTCTAACTCCAGATGTACGGTCCCATTGAAATAAATAAACACATAATCTCTTTAGCTCAGCGCCATTGAAATGCTTCGGAAAGCCAAAAAAGACAAGGAGCATTGTCTTCTCCGTCCATGAGACTCGTTGGAGTACCTTACCTGATAATATCTAGTAGGTACCGTCTCTGTGTTCTAAACATAACGTATTCTCGCAACTATGCTGCCCGGAAACGCCTTGCTTAAGTCGTAACGGTAGAAAGCAGTTTAGGTCAACCGAGATAGTAGCGCCTTATATCAAAGAATCTCCGCCGGTGACGTCAGTTTCGCGCATGAGTAGAGTACTGTGACGTGTCCCCAAGAATATATGATTGCGTGGTCGGAATTTGGTTTCTGGCTACTCCGTCGTATGAAGTGGACATTCCCGCCGACGGTCTCTGGAGGGTGTCATTCCGAAACATTGCGGCGGGGTACTCGCGCAGTCGTTGAACATGGAAGTAAGCAGGTGATTGCGGGGGAGGTGCAATTGTCGGCGAATTCAGCTCAAGGGGGCCGGTTGAGTGGTCAGAGAATATGCTGTTGAACCGATCGATTGTATTGGTGTTACTTTGTCCTCCCCCAGTAGTAGGACCATGTATATGAAGCGAATCTGTTGGCGAGACAGATTCGGCTAAATGTGCTTCAAGTGGCTTATCGCCACGACGCCCCGAGGGTGGTGGTTCGGGTCCGAGGTAAGAGGTCTCTAGGGCATCAGGATCCCAAATCGGAAGGCCGTCGGGAGGTTGAGATTCTCCGCTTGGGTTACCACGACTGCAGGAAGCGAGATTCCCGTTGATTCCAACCAGCCCCCATGCAAAAACGGCGACATCCCTAATCGATTTCATTAGTTGATCAGTCGGTGGCCCGCCAGCCGCTTTAACACGCTCCTGTACAGGCATGTACTGGGGTAGAAGAGGCGGTTGAAACGCATAAAAGAGCTCTGGTGGGTAGTTGGGACGAACCGGGTGCTCACTCCAGGGGGCGGCAAATAATCCCTTTTCAAAATCTGCTGGGACCATTGGTGGATGAAGGGATGGTATTGGTGGCCGTGCCCTCCTGAGCACCATGACTAAGCCATCCGAGGTGCAAGAAACGACGGCCTCAATTTCGCGTGTTCGTATCGGCTCGGGGCGGCAAGCTTGTACCCTTCGCTGTGCCGCTAGCCCCTGAACGCCTCTAGTGGTTACCATCTGGGCTCGGCCTGTAAGCGTAGCAGACAACCCATGCTGATTATTCAACCCATCCGCGGTCGTGGGTTGGTCCATTCGCGGGCTGCTAGTGGCTTCCCTCTTAATGAAGTTTCGTAGTCCTTCATCCGCCGAGACGTCTACAATATCGGTCAGGCGTACTCCGCTATCGGAGTCATTTTCCAGTGCTTCATCCTCGTGATCTCTCATTTCCACATCACCTTCACCCTCTTCGGCACCCGTCGCCCGGGGATCTCGTGACCAGAAACGAAGATAAGCGATGGAATCGTTCGCCTTAGCACTTTCGAGACATTTAATAGCATCGCTCCAGCAGTTTTCAGCAATACATGCGTAAAGACTTCTGCCCTGAAGCTGGTCCGGTCCAACACCAAGTATCGAAGATACGGCATTTGTTGCGAACATGATGGTCAACGATCGAGTGAATCTATTTAAGATCAAGGCTGCACGAGGTTCTCGCTCCGTTGGCTGCATTTTGAATTTAGGTGACAAGTGCTCTAGCATATGATACCGCGGGTCCCTCGGCGAGCAAGAAAATAATCTGCGTATGTGCGGCGCTTCGATCGCTCGTCCTAGCAGTAAATCAGTCGGACACAAGGGAAATGGTAAACGCAAAATCATCTTATAACGCACTCTCGCTTTTCTTGCCCCGGCGATATATGCTTGTGCATGCCACCAAGACATCATGAACAACCGTAAAGCAGCACTCACAACTTACCCACCGGCCATCCTTGGACAATATGCGGCCATAATGCAAGACTGCAGCCTTGTCCAACAGTACGCCTCTATTATGCACCGACCTAGCAAAAGGAACCTCATCAGGGTGAAAATAGTCAAAACAAGATCTCCCTTGAATTTCCTGTGGTTGGTAGCCTAGGATGTCAACCACCGATTCTGATGCAAAGACAATGTTGGCATCATGGGACAGGTCTATAAGGTGTAAGCTTGTGAGGCCCGATGCGCGGGAAGGCGATCGTTCAAGTGCATATAGCCTTCGATGAACAAGATATAGCCGTACATGGACGACGATTGATGTGGTAGCGGACTTACTGTGAATAGTCATAAATGTCTGCTCCATGAGAATAATACGCCAGCTTCGCTGTAAGTCCACGCCAATTCAATACCAACCAAAGTAGGAAGAGTTCGGGCTCTATATCCACAGCTGGGATTCATATATAGCCGCAGCTATCACAGAATACAAGGCTACAATAGCCCTCCCCGTGGAAGCCGGACAAAAGCAGTGAGATGTTACCGAAAGGCGATGATGGCGCGGTAGATTCCGGGAGTGGTATTGGTCGTACGACTAGGCGAGTCGGCCGTTCACCAAGAGCCGGACAAGACGGACGAACGATGTGTCTCTGAATAACCGAGCAATGTATGACTAAACCCCACCCTCGCCGTCTGGAGGGTAGAGGCGTCTCACGAGCTGTGTGTCAAGCAAGACAAGGCGGTGTAACGCTGGGGTACGATGGGGGAGAGGCCTGGGACGACGGCTGAGTGCGCTGCCGATGGTGTTGTAGCGAATAAGTAAATGAGGCCCCGAACGAGAGTTCCCTAAGCGCGTCACGGCGGTCCCTCTGAGTCTCTCTCGGCTCAGTGCAGCAACACTAGCGGACCTAGAACCACATCCGCAGATGTTGGTAGCCACTTAGAACAGAGGACGGGCTGGACAGGTCTAGACCTGATCTGATGTCGGGGGGGAGAATTGTTTGTGAAAGGCAGGTAGACGACAGACCGCCCGGCGTGACGATGCCCGATGGGAACCTTGTAAATACGTAGGTCACTAAGGTCGGTGTAGAGCTAGGTATGTATGTATAGATAGGTAGGTAGGTATTTGAAGACGGGACTTGGCTAACCTACCTGTCTACTGATGGCTAAGCTAGGTAGATAGGTAACGCCGCGACCCCTTGACGCCCCCAAGGACAGTTGCTAGATTGCAGAGCGGTGGACTAGAGGGAGGAGAAGAGAAGTTCATGTGGTAGACTATGTGTATATGATCTATGGATACCTAGCAGTATTGGAGCGTGTATAGGCAGTGGTACATACTTATCAAGCTACCTAAGCACAGTATTTTATTCAATCCCCCGTCTTCCGGTTCATCTTTTTGGTGGTGCAGGTGATTAAGAGATGCCATTCGTCAATGCTTCGTACCCACCACATATCCAAGCGTTTCTGGGACGGCTGAACCACACTAGACTAGTACATCTAGGTATGTTAGATACCTTGGGTACTCTACTACTCTAGCTCTGCTCTAGCTATCCAGTGGATTGGTAATACCACACTCATCTCTATGTTGCTTTTGGCTGGAGATTTGGATGCGCGCGGCCTGATTTGGATAAGTAACTCAATGCTAAGAATGCTGTTGCTCAGGCATACATGTTACCTACTCCATACATATAGTGGGTACTAAGTAGGTAAGGTACTACCTGCCTACGTAAGGCACTTACCGCAGTATCCATGTACTTGGATTCTAGATTAAAGTGCCTCCTATCTAGAACTTCAAATTGTGTGGAACAAGCACCTACCCAGGTTGGTAAACCTCGCGATTACCCACGTAAGTAAAGGTACCTAGCTCAGGTAGGTACTTGATGCAATATAAGGAAATGTTTGCGATGGCTATCGATTGCGCACATAGTACCTACCTACATGCAGCCTACTGACTGCAATGTGGGTATGGGATCTGTATGGGGTCGCTAGAGCATTATATACCTGCCTAGCCTGGTAGTGTAGCGCCTAGACTGTGCATCAAGTCTGGGGGTTGCTATCTACCTAAGCTTAATATTCGATCTGCTCTTTTCCCTTGAACAGTACCTAAGTTCTAAGAGTTACCATCTGCCATTTACAAATCTCAATATTACTTTATGTATTGTAGCCAGTAATGGATACATAAACGACGCAAATAAAAGTTTCACGGTCAGTAAAGCCTTGTACACAGCTACATAATACCATATGTTACATACCTTGGTAGCAGTTCCCCGCTGCTAAATGCTGCTAGGATCAAGTACATGTACCCATGTACACTAGAAGGAACACTGCCCCTCATTCCCCAAACCACAAGCAGCTTCAACTTCACTTCAACACAGCACGATAGACCCTCTCAATCTCCTTCATTTTACACACTGCAGGATGCGCTTAGGAAAGCTCCGTTTTTATAGCATCAAGCGATGGATATCGTTTTAGTCTTCATTCCCTATACTAGCCCTACCTAACGACATAATCAGCCTCACGTTTCTCTTCTCTACTAGACGAGTTTACCGCGCGTTATATCATCAGCCATACCTCACAAATCCCGTACCAGCAGTATTTTGGGGGGCGTTACATCGATGTACAGAGTGATGAACCCGCAAAGCCCTTTTCGTACCTCTACCCCGCGATCCGTTATAAATTTATACCAAGATCGCACGTCGTGGAATCGCTTCCGTGGCCTATCTCATCGATAGCTGTGATGATGCAGTAGCTCTTATACAAAATGCCTAGGGCGAACAGGCACGTTTGTTCCCTTTAGCAACTATTGCGCCGTTGCAACTTCATTTTACTGGCGTAGCTAGGTAATAATGGGAGGCAATGACACGGCAGTTTCACAGTATGCTTGGCCGTCCGCTATTTATTGTAGGCCGTCTCGATGCAGCAAACTACTCATGTTGTGTTTAGGTTATTTTGGTCAACGCCTCAGCTAACTAGATGAAATTACATGTGTATATTCTTTCACTAGAACCCGCCACATACATCAATTGGCACACGTAATAGAGACCAAAGCGACAAACTGCTGATAGGATTGAGCTTTCGGTTAGAAGCATAGTGAGTGTCTAGTCATTTGATTACAGTAAACTAACAAGACTACTATGCATAAGATGATAGAGGCTTTTGTACCAAGCGTTTGATATTGCCCCGTAGAGCGTCTCCAAACATCCAAGCAGGTTTCGTCATGATATTACATAATCGCCGCCTTTTCAGTTCACCCCCTCCATAACCACACTAAGCAACACAGAGATATCTCTATCTAGAAAGTTCCGACATAAGGATGCCTCTGGACTTGTCATCTTCGCTCTCTCAATTACATTTATATTGCTTGCGTTGGCCCGGGCGGGTGAGGCGTATGGCATTTGGTATTCTAATATCGATTCACGTACTATGCTAGTAAGATGAGGCGATATCCTATCCGTAAACAATAGTTGGTATACATGGGCCGTGCGATTTTATCGGGTTTAAACATACTATTAATAGTAGGAACTGCTAGCCCCCCAACAGCGAAGAAGAAAAAAAGAAAAAGAAATTCCTTGCGAGCCAGCCGATCTAAATCGTAGTTATATCATAGCCAAGTCTAGATAATACCCCCGGTACGACGGAAGGGGTGTCCACCCCTCAACGCGGGCTCCAGTCCATCACAGTCATTCATTGGTCTTTGTATTGTGATATTAGTGATGACCACCTAGTCAATGGTGTCAAGATATGGCTACTATGCAACCTATTTGACGTCGCACCATGGACGCCGTTTCCGGTAACAGGCCGGGTTGACTGCAGCGTTGAGACTAATCTTTGGGTCGGGATTCGAGAAGGGTAGGGGTTGTAAAATCTGCATGCCGTTCTTGTGTGTAGGGTATTTCTGCAGTTTGATTCGTCGTTAAATATTATTCAATCTAGCGGATGTAACGACAGACAACGTCAATCCCGACAAGGTAAACTAAGGCAACCGATGCTACATAGTACACGGCATTTTTAGTTTCTACCTGTTGTTTTACAAAGATAGTGGTATTTTATTCATTGCCAATATAGACGCTATGCAATACCTAATCTAGTAATAGTCTCCCACTTCCACACTCCCTACCGTTTCGAGACTGTGAGCTAACCTAACCCAGAGGCGTTAGCAACGCGATTAGTCAAAATATATAGTCATAATGCTGTAGGTAGTGACAAGGCATACATAAAACGGAGCAACAGGACCTAAACTTGTAGCCATATCACCTGCGGCCCTCGACTCTTTCCGGGCCAAATATATCGAGGCCGTCGGTCCGACCCTTATTTTGGCACTCGTGTGGGGCATGCCGACATTTCCGGCACCTTGAGGTATGGAATAGTCCAACACCAAACAGGTTGCAGGGGAACGGTAGGTATGGCAAAACGAGAGATGAAGGTCCCCGCCGAGGATAAGCTGAGACATTAGGTCATAAAACCCGATCTAGACTTTTAGGTATTCTAGTTCTCAAGGATGTGTTATATAAATCGCCAAATTCGTAGAGATATAGAATAGACTATACCTCACGTACAATAGCTCTAATCACATGGATCTTTCAAGTATATAAGCGATATTTTATAGGGTAATTATCTGCGCATAGTAAAACTACCCTTAGTAACCATCGTTCCTTTCAATATCAAAACATAGACCGTATTCTAAGGGCAAATCTATTCGAAACTAGTAGAAAATTGCAGACTTGTTAAAATTAGCCAACTTCCCAACCATCAAGTAAACGCAGAGACGCAGAGAGTCCACCCTAGTCGGGTGCCTAGAACTGTACGACGGTACACAACTGCCTACACAACCCCCCGGTCGTATAAAACAGCATTTGCCACCTCTCTGCCTCCTGTATCAATCGAGTAGAATATCTCCCATCATGACGAGGAGGTATAGTCGGTCAGCGCACCCACTGCCGTCATTAGATCCGCCAGTTGTACGGGGAGGTGTCCTTGGCGTAAGGTGTGCGTAGTATTCTATAAGTTCGCCTGCAAGCCCCCTCGTTTCTACTATCTATGACCGGAATAGTGTGTCTAAACTGGTAGAAAGGACGCGTGATAGGTTGCAGGTTGTCGAATATTCGTCATAGATGCTACCGCAACCCCGCGAGAGAATGGTTGGTGCGGAAGATCCGCTTGGGATATAAATTCTGACGGAAATAATGGCCTCCTGAGCCATTTTCTTCTGGCCAGTTTAATAGGTATTATTCCCATATGAATACTTTCTACTACAGATATCCGCCCCTCACTTCTCTGCTCGTCTTGTCGTCTAGTTAGATTAAGAAACTCCCATCAAACATCTTCAACTCCATGACAATGCTTGTCACCTTAGCCACCATCAATATGCTTCTTAGTGCCCTACTATTAGCCGCTATTGCGGTTATGGGCGTGAAGGTCATCCTATTCATTTTCAAGAGACAACCTGGCCCTTTGCCTCCAGGACCCAAGGGCCGTAAGTGATTGTTGGAGCTGATTTTCACCCCAAAATATATCGGGCACAGACTGCCTAAAGGGATACGATCGTCCCTTCAGAGCTCTCTGTGAATTAGAAAATATCTCACTCGAGCTTCCAGCTGACGAATGACTCCTGAAAAATGCAGTGCCCTTCATAGGAGACATCGCTGGTCTTCCCCTGGACGGTGAACGGGAATGGGAACATTGGTTAAAACATAAGGATACCTACGGTTTGCGGCTCTGATTTCCCCCTCCCCGACCAACCCTTTGATTCTCCACCATCTATGTTCCAACCCGATATACGCATTGCGGTGACAGGTCTCGAGAATATACTAACTAGCCGTCTTAATGAATGATAGGACCAATTAGCTCTCTGCGGGCATTGGGAACAACCTTCGTGATATTACATTCGCCGGAACTAACTCTGGAACTATTGGAAAAGAGGTCTTTGAAGTACTCATACCGACCTCGTTTTGAATTTGCCGAAATGTAAGCAAACTGCCCGTCCGAATTTCACGAAATCGAGGCTCACCTATTTCAAGCAATGGCTATACCAACATTCTCGGTATGAGGTTAGTTATCCGGAGTCTTTTACACCCCCCCTCGGAATGCACGGGAGACGCAAATTGCCTTGGGGGGTATTTTTTTGCTCTTGACACTCTCTACAAGTTCCCAAAACTGTATGCAATTTCTACCATAAGTGCATATTATTGACTCCAGTGTGATGGGTAGGCAGTACGGAGCAACGCATCGCCTTCATCGTAAGGTCATACATATGTCGGTCGGAACTCAGTCGGCTGTCATGCCATACGTGCCCCTGCAGGAGATAGAAGTGCACCGATTTCTTTTACGAGTTTTACAAGGCCCTGACCGATTCTTTGATCACATAAGGACGTACGTAAGACGTGGTGTTCAACTGTGTGACACACTGACCTGACGATACAAATACGGCAGTATGGCTAGCGCGGTCATTCTCAAGCTACTGGTGAGTAATTTCCGGAACTATTTACATCTTGATTTGGCTACTTCTAGCGCGCAAGGTTTCCCCTGTGGACCGAGATGGTGGCTAGATGTCTGTAGAAACCCACGGCTTAATGGTAACAACTAACTCCGAGCGTTGTAGTACGGATACACGGTAGAACCTCACAAGCCAGACCCCCTTGTCAACATCATTGATGAATCTACCCTGCAATTCTCCCGTACCATTATGACAAATTGGTTTGTAAATACTTTCCCCGCTTGTAGGCCGTTCCTGATTCCAAAGTAACTACAGGCGATGGGTTAACTAAAAGATCACAGTAAAATATATACCAGCGTGGATGCCAGGGACAGGATGGAAGAAAGTCGGCATGGAATGGCAGCGGACTTTGAACGAAGCCATGGAGAAGCCATTTCTGTTTGCTAAGCAGCAGCTGGCTAATGGCATTCCCAAGAAGTCATTTATTACGGATTCCCTTAGGAGCAGAGATGATAAGAAATCCCCGATGAACGACGACTACGTTCTCAAATGGACTGCTGTAAGTAGTTTATCACATTATGACAGCTCTATTCCTATTGTTTTTCATTTATTTGCCAACGTCGCGGATTAGAACCACAGCACTATACTACGAGCCTACTGGAATGTTGGCAAGTGGAGGTTCAACTGACTGCAGTTCCATATACCTAGGATCGCAACACAACGTCTCTCAATAAATTGCAATGCTGACTAAGGTTACTACAGATGTCCATGTATATTGGCGGCGCAGATACCGTATGTTAGATTCATACTCCCATCGACGTTGAGAAAGAAGTATATTGACTCTCTAATTAGAGCGTTAACACGTTGACGGCATTCTTCTTCAGCATGGTCCAATTTCCCGAAGTTCAGCGCAAGGCTCAAGAAGAAATCGACCGGGTTATTGGAACCAGCAGACTCCCCGCGTTCAGCGACAGGGAAAGCCTGCCCTATATTGACGCCGTGGTAACTGAGGCCTGGCGGTGGCACACTGTAGTCCCTATGAGTCTCGCTCATACTACAAACGCCGACGACATTGTGAACGGCTATTATATTCCTAAAGGGGCATTTGTAATACCCAATGTTTGGTAAGCACTTTGTATAGCATTAGCGTAGATCGTGGGAAGGAGTTTATTGCCTGCTTTGAATCCTATACCCTAACGTTAATAGGTGGTTTACGCATGATCCAGCGGTCTATCCTAATCCTTCGGAATTTGACCCATCACGCTATCTCGGTCCAAACCCAGCTCCAGACCCAACGAGCCATATTTTTGGTTACGGTCGACGTATTTGCCCTGGACGGTACCTAGCTTATACGTCTGTTTGGTTAACCATTGCGCGGTCCTTGGCTGTTTTTAATATTAGCAAGGGCTTGGATGAAAGCGGCCGTGAGATCGAACCGACCACACAATTCAGCCCAGGTCTTCTCAGCCGCCTGGAGCCATTCAAAGCAACATTCAAGCCTCGGAGCTCCCAACATGAAGCTTTGATTCGCCAGGTTGAGGAACTACATCCATGGGAGCCGAGTGATGCTGATGAGGTGCAAAAAATCGTAGTTTGAATTTGGCTAGTGGGGTCTTCGATCCCTGAACAAATGTCTGGAATGAATGGGAAATTGATCATGGCTACCTGGAAGTTGATGTATGAGAGGATAATAGTTAATCCCAGAGGGAAATATAAGCGAGTTTGTGTCACTTGAATTATCACCCAAACTTGAACTGCAGATTGCGTTGTCTTTTTTCGGCTAGCAGGCCGCCAGTGCAACAGTTCAAGTCCAAGAGATGTAAGTCATCCAGCGGCTCTGCCAACCTCCCCATCAACAGCTACTTATTCTCATCCGTAACTCCTAAATTAATTTATTTTATTTAACTAGCCTTAAAAAGATAATAATGGGGCAAATACGATTTTTAGAGAAACGATTCAATTGCCTACCGTCTTCACCTTTCAATCTTTGCTCGCGGTTAAGTGCTATACCAGTACCAGAGCTTTCCGCCCTCAATTGCAGAAAAATAACCTGTTGGCCTCCCTCAATGTCCTCTACATCAACGGATCTATTTATTTTTAGACCCCGCACCTTCACATACGGAGTATTATATACTAGGTGACAACTCATAAAATAGGTCTCTCTTTTGTGATGTCATAAGGCCTACATGTGGTGATTAGTCACAACCTTTGTCCTAGGGATGAATCTTTGCGCTGGACCCCCATTCCTCTCATCCTTAATCTGACATCTTCAGAGCCGGCTCAATATGGACTCCGAAATCATCCCTATTAGCTCGATACTCATCGCCGGGAGATGTGTGTCGTATCTCATCGTGTCCTGGGTATTTCTTCCTTAAATCCTAGAGGCTGAGTGCATGCGCAAATCGATAACTGACAAGATCTAGGTAATCTCGGTTGTCATCTATCAGCTATTCTTCCATCCTCTCAGCAGCTATCCTGGCCCCTTTTTTGCTAAAATCACCTATGCCTATGGCGGCATTCACGCTATTAAAGGGCGCCACCATCTGAACACGTACAAGAATTTCTTAAGATATGGTCCGTGAAGTCTCAATCTGTGCAATTACTGTTGTCGGTACTGATACTCACGCACAGGTCGCGTCTACCGGGAGGCACCAAATCGGCTTATGTTCAACTCGTTGACGGCAATCCAAGGTATGTAACATGTTCGGAAACCCGGACTCGCTATCTTTATGACCATGAACTGATTAGAGTGATGTTTATCAACAGACATCTATACCAACTCCAACATCACGAAAGCAGCCGCATATCGTCACCCTGGTAGCCTAACAAAGGAAAACCTCTTCAGTATCAGGGACAATGCTGAGCATCGGCGCAAGCGGAAAGTTATCGGGCAGGTGGTCTCTGACCGATCGTTGCGAGCTTTCCACCCAATTATGAGTAGCCAGATCGACATATTTCTCCAGCAGCTTCTACAGTCCAGTCGTCGCTCCCGGACGGTGAACATGACTACCGCTTGCAATAGACTTGGGATCGATGTTGTTGGGTACATGGCTTTCGGCTGTGCGTTGAAAACGCAAACCGAGGCTACTAATCGCTTAATTCCCGAGACCATGCTTCATGGTGTATACTTGAACAATATATATCACACATGGCCCTCCCTCGGTCGGCTCGCCCTTATCTCCAGATGGCTAGGGAAGAAGAAAGGCTCTGTGTTTACCCAAGCTGTGACAAAGATGATTTCCGAGCGAACAGCGCAGCCAGTTGATTCAAAGCCCGATTTCTACGCCACTGTTACAGGCGACCAAGGTCTACATCCTGGCGAGTTGTGGGGAGAAGCTCTTTTCTTTGTATTAGCTGGTGGCTCGACTGTTGCGACAGCGATATGTGGTTCCTTGTTCCATTTGTCGTGGCATCCAAGTGTATACGCCCGTCTTGCTTCCGAGATTCGCGAGACTTTCTCGTCAGGACGGGACATCCAGCCCGGCCCCACGCTCTCTTCTTGTGCCTATCTACGGGCCGTTATCGACGAGTCTTTGCGGATGACGCCCCCCCGCACCAAGCCCTCTGTGGCGAGAGCCTGAAGTAGTCACTAAAGACAAGCCTTTCGTTGTCGATGGGCATGTCGTACCGCCAGGCACCGAAGTCGGAGTCCATCTTTGGGCTATTATGCATAACCCAGAGTACTTCGACGATCCTTTTACCTTTCGGCCCGAGCGGTGGCTATTGCCCACCGACGGAGATGCAGAAGAGACCGCAGAGAGAAGGAAGTCTCGTGCCCAAATGCGCCGAGCTCATGTTGCGTTCGGCCTAGGGGACCGTAGCTGTGCGGGCAAGAGCATGGCTTACATGGAAGCAAGTCTCACTATCGCCAAGATCTTGTGGTATTTTGATTTCGAGCGGGCTCCAGGGAAGGAGGGAAACTTGGGGTGTGGCAAAGGGGGTAAGGATCCATGGGATGCATGTGATCAGTTTCAGATTTACGACGTCCTAGGAGCCGATCACGATGGCCCGAACCTATGCTTCAAGCCTCGCCCAGAACAGTGCCAGGACTTAGACCCTAGCACAGAGTCAACGTGAGGAAGGCTGTCCCAATTTCGCGCGATGGGTCTTAACCTACTAACTATTCTAGATAGACCACAATTACTTGCTCGTTAGCAGATGGTGCACCAAAATATTTTTTTTGGGTGTGGCAATAGTATTGCTAAATATCTCGTTCTCTCACTACGCTTTTGTTCTTAGCAGACTTGGTATGGCGAGGCAGTATTTCAAGCCTGCTGTGCCTATATCTAAGAAGAGACTCTCTTTCTTCCATCGCTCCCCTGGACTTTATCTTCGAGCTTACCGCGCGCTCGGAATATTCTCCATGTTTTAGTATCTCAGTAGCGAGAAGAAGCCCTTTAACTATTAGTGGAATGAGGGCGTTGTTGATTGCGCCGGGCTGCACGAGGCAATCCTTATTCAACAACTGCTCACGCATTTGTAATTCGTCGCGGCGCATCCATTTCGTCGAATCATGCCCGACCGGAATGGTGGATTAGGTAATACAACAGATGGGATAAAAGTAATTCTTGACAATATTCACGTACCTTGATTCTCAATCTCCGTGGTTTGTAGGGGGGAAGCCTGAGGCGCCTTCACAAAAATGTGCCGATGCAGTGCGAATAAAAGAAATCTGGGCACCAAAAAAAGATGAAAATCCTTCCTCTCCGGGAAAGCCGCACAGACAACTTGAATGACACATCCCTTGCTTCCGCCTTACGCCAGACGAGGCCGGCGGGCCAGTTATGTCCCGCCATGTTTGCCTCTGCTTTCCTGCCTGGCTCTTGTTCCGTGTCGGTCGCGCTCTCTCTCATCTCAGAAGCGTCATTGATCTCTGTATTTAATTCATTTGAACGCACCCGGCAGCTTTCTTCTTCTTAGTATTAACGCTCTGCACTCTACTTTTCCCGATATGGCATCGCCAATCCCCAAGGGCGCAATGGAGTTCCCAGAGGCCGACAGGGAGTTCCTGGAGCCTCATCTCCCCCCCAGGGATGGCAGTTCTCCACGGCCGGATTGTCCCTTTGTTACGTTGACCTTCGCAACATCCCTTGATTCCTCCCTCACGCTATCTCCAGGCGTACCAACTGCAATTTCTGGCCCGCAGTCAAAGGCAATGACCCACTATCTTCGTTCTCGACACCACGGTATCTTGATCGGCGTCGGCACCGCCGTTGCAGATGACCCTAGCTTAAATTGCCGTATCATAGGCGTTGGCGGTTATGGTGGAGAGGGCCTTGACGGACAACCCCGGCCCATTATCCTCGACCCTACAGCACGGTGGGACTTCACCTCGAACTCGAAGTTATTCAAGTTATGTCGCGAGGGCCGAGGCCGTCCACCGTGGATCATTACCTCCCTTCAAAACCCTCCTCCGGAGAAGACGGCTCTGCTAAAGGAGTACGGCGGAATGTACATAACGATGCAAACCGTCAGGCCAGACGTCGGTAGTCATCGGTTTGACTGGCATGACCTATTGGTCACTCTGAAGAAACACGGCCTCGATAGTGTCATGGTTGAGGGTGGTGGGAAGGTCATCAATTCACTTCTTGAACCCCAGGACATGGCGCAAATCAGTTCCGTCATTGTAACGATCGCCCCTACATGGCTCGGCCAAGGAGGAGTGGTGGTCTCACCACGCCGGCGTCACGATGACACCGGGAAACCAATCGCTGCCGCAAGACTGACGGGGGCAAAATGGTATCCGTTTGGCGAGGATGTGGTCCTATGCGGTGGAATCAAACTCTAAGTTGCTGTTCAATGACGCAATAATCATTGAATTAGGGAGAGGGCACGCACAAGAGTAAATGGTTGACGGGTATTATTCATCTACTGTACAATGCCAACTAGTATTGCTTTGTTGAATTTATTTTCCCAACGTGCTTCCATTTGAATCACATTTTGATCTAGCCCTACATTGTAAAACCTTGCATCTTATGACCCTTGCTCAATTAAGTTGTCACAAAGTTGCTCTACACATCGGGCAGCTTCTTCAAGGTAACTCGGGGGTGAAAAGTGGGCAATCAACATTGCAGTTCCTGTTCTCACGATGCAGACACCTTCTTCACCCTAATCCCGAAGTTACTGTCTCGTTCAAGATGATAGATACAATACGTACCTTGATACCATACAGGCTCCGTGAATCCGCTTTCACCACCACGAAGATCTGTCCAGCGACTTGGAATCCGTGCTTCCGCGCGGCCAGGAGTGTTTCGCCGGGTCCATCGCAGTCAAACACGAGTTTGATCTGTTCTTGCTCATAGCTCGAAACCTGTAATACACTATTCTCAGCACCTACAAGTGGCTCGGCCGGGAAAACAGGGGATTAGTCGCGCAACCACCGCGCTCATAAAAATTATCCTTCAAGACTAGTGGCAATCAGAGAACATGATACCTACCAGAAACCCCATCGATGAAGCCAGGACTTTCCCGCTGTTTCTTTCGAAAACGATGATCTGGTCAACAGCACCTGCCCCTAGGAGACTATAACAGTGAGAATAGGCGCGCATTGCCAACACATTCTTCCAACAGCCTGCCAGGAGGCTTACCTAGATTCCATGTAAGCTAACTCGGGGCCTTGGTATTAGTATTAAGTTGTCAAGCCCTTGGTTTAGGAAGGAGTTTCACCTTGCCAAGCCATGATCAGTAGAGCATTCAGGAGAGTTCAAAGTCTGTTTTGGGCTAACCCCTAATAGCCCTTTTTCGTCCTTTCTATATGTTTATTTCGCGTTACGAGCGGTTTATGTTATATCGCAGGCCCGGATGAAACTATTTCTACTGCTGCTTGTGTTCCCGACATTCCACCCATTTAATCACTGCGTCTTTGGCTCGAAAGATGCGATCAACGCTGTGGATGTTGGCAGCGCAATTATGAGTCCAACGAATCCAAATTAGCGACACACCTTCTCAATTTTAATGTATATAGTAACCTTGAAAACCCACGTCGCGACTTTATTAATAAGAAGGATAAGGTGGATCGATACATTGCTTTGTCTTATTATTGAGGCCAGTCTGATCTTAATAAGTCTCCCCCGTTTTGCAGGACCATCAATAACTTTGGAAAACTTCAAGGAGGATTCAAATTAAGCGAACTCCCAAAGACCTTCCAGGATGCCATCGATGTCACCCGTAAGCTTGGCGTGCAATACCTTTAGATGGACTCAATTTGTATCATCCAAGGTCCACACGGCAACTGGGAGCAAAAGTCCAGACGAATGGAACTAGTTTTCACCTCAACATAATGCATGATAGCCGCAACGTCGGCAGAAAAATCAGATTCGGGTTTTCCAGGCAGGCGAGTGGATCGACGGCATCTATGTTCAAGGTCCAGGGGGACGGCGTATCTACGTTTCGATAAATGTAGCAGACTTTGACAATGAAATTAATAGGGCAGACATCAACACACAAGCCCAGATTATGCCAGAGAGATTCATATCGCCACACACAATTCATTTTGGTAAGAATCAGGTATGTGGGGAATATGGGGAAGAGGTACACGCTGGAGGCGAAAATCTTCTTGACATGGTGAATATCATTAACATACTATTAAAGCTGCAAACGCCGACCATTAGATTCCCTTTAGCCAAAACCAGTCTAAGAAATAGTTCACGTCAGGTTGGGTTGCTACTCTAGAATTCCTTCTGTCTCTGCTGGAGGATTATGCGGGGTGTGACATTTCTATACAAATAGACCGAGATGCTACTATTTCATGGTTGATGACTCATATCGAAAATGCGCTGGATAAGGAATGTTATTATAACTAGCTTTATTGTTAAAACTCCCAGCAGGTATACTTAAAGGTGCTTTTATGCTTTGAAGTTTTGATACCGAAACTCTTGCACAGCACCAATTTGTTCGTATAGGTAAAGATGGTGTAGCTTTGAGTTGTTAGGTGGGTAGGAGCTCTGACCACGGAATCTAGGTTCGATCCAGATAGAGATCCGGCCTAGCTAGTCATGCCTGTGCCTAAGAGGTGTAGTCTCTTCAGAAGGAAATAAAAGAATAATTGTAGTAACAAGAGCCCGAAACCTTGCGCAAATTTGGACTCGTTACGCAAGCCGTGTTTCGTGTGGGTTGAAATCCCATACCTTGAAACACTTGCTTAATACCTTTGGCCTAGTTGGAGGCGTGAGATGATTACCATTCTTGACCTTTTTATTTTTATAGCCACAGCCAACAGTTTATCACATACAAGTTCTTACCTAATACCACGCCTTCCAAAATTCCGCCTCTCTTCGCAACTGATTATGAAGTGCTAGACGAGGCAAGCCAAGATTCATGACTGCATGAACCGGACGCACTAGAGAGCTTCAGACTGGGGAAAAGAAACCGCACTCCCGGACTTACTCACTTAAACCTTTAACTGTTTCGATGGCCATATTATACGCTTGTATTTACTTCAACGTGAGATTGACTACACAGAGTTTCAACTATGGGGCTAGTGTCTCGTTAATATGACATAATAGTCACATTTAAAGCTATATAATAACGTAGGTTGCTTTATTAATTGCAGAAGTAATATGAGGTGAATGACGAAATACCAGGCGTGTTCCTATTGATGGTTTACTATTATATCGGGCCGAGAGTCCTCCCTAACTAGTTGAAACACACTCGGGAACCAATAACATCCAGTCTAAATCCTTATATGCAGTCTAACAACGACCTACCCGTGACTCTATAGCCAAATCATCCTACGCTATAGACGGAGGAGCGCCCTTCCAATCATGTTGAAGGGTCATGGCTTCTATAACTCTTAGGAGTAGCTTTAGTGTCTTCCACGATAAAACTGCCGCTTATTACCTAGGATGCCGTGA
This sequence comes from Lasiodiplodia mahajangana, assembly GCA_029590625.1. Classification (NCBI taxonomy): domain Eukaryota; kingdom Fungi; phylum Ascomycota; class Dothideomycetes; order Botryosphaeriales; family Botryosphaeriaceae; genus Lasiodiplodia; species Lasiodiplodia mahajangana. The sequence goes on from JAPUUL010000290.1 coordinate 17,918, forward strand.
CTGACTCAGATAGCCTAGGCGCCAGGACTCCCAGCTACGAATTGGATTTTATAGCCATCACTGTCCTCGGCTGAGATGATACGGCAGTTATAGCCGGGATCTGGGGAAATAGGGGCGGAGTTTTCAAAGTTTCGCGGTCTTGTGTTCACTCCGGCACCCTAGTCTAGCAAGGAGTGCTACAGTTACGATAATCATTGTCTTATATTATGTACATTAATCATAAGAATCTAGTAAATTCACAGGATTTACGCCCACTCAGTTTAAAAGTGGTAGTAGACTTCTACGTCTCGTTTCTTATCCAAGCCTATAAATCACACATGTAGCCATAGACTCTTTGGATAGATACGGTTACTTGAATATACGCGTGAACCGTGGGTTACGATGTATTAATATGTCCCGGTGCTACTACTGCATATGCTATGCCTCGGGTTATTCACGCATAAGCTATGGCGTGCAGGTTTCACCTTTGGAGAGAATATTGATAGCCTAACTAATCGAAGGCAGACTTTGCCTTTCACGAATCGTCTTTCCATTCATGGATAGACCGATTGCAGCAATTTCTGACAGCCACCCAGGGTTGCTGTATGGATTCAGTTTCAAGATCTGTGGTCATATAAATGCCAAGATGAGAGCTGATTGATAAGCATCTTCGCTCAAAGGCTATTCGCCATCACAACTCGGCAGTAGAAAGTGATATATCACAAGCTATTGGGTTAGTATCCCTTAATTACCACGTGATGAGTCGTCTGACTACCTATGCATTGACTGCCCGGATCGGCAAAGCAAAAGCCACGTGTGATATTATTTGATCTGATATTGAATAGCGCCTCGCTCAGGGTAGGGTGAGACTTAACGGGCGGATGATACGCAGTATTAGCACATCCATACATGTCTTGAACTAGTATATTATCTGTCTAGAACTCTAGGGTAGTCTGGGGCCTAGAAGGATAGTATTGGGGGCTTGAAAAATCTTCATGATACATGATGTCACTCATGTAGCTCTTAATAAACAGATAATAACTGATATAGTAACACACTGTACATTTCTCAGACATTCGACCACGGTTATTTACTATAATTATGAAGATTTTCATTCCCTAGGTATTCTCTTGCTCACGTCAGTCACTTAGTATGTAGGTTACACCAGGGAAATTAGTAGGAGGAGGATATTGCAGCAGTCGGTGAGAAACGTAATGATAAAGATATCTCTATCACGATGAGACTAGGCTCATCCCCAAGAGAGCGGTAGATCGAGACCTCAGTGGCGAGCTAAATACGGTCATTGTCTATAATAGGTAGCAATGTCCGCATGGGCGAATGGTACCAGAGAATGTAGGTATTACAATTCCGGTGATCATCAAGAAATCCCTGACACGGCCGTGGAGTGGTAACTCCCGGGGAACCATGGCCTTGTCATGGAGAAGAAGTACCTTGCGTTGAGAGTGACATGGTATACTTACCAAGACTGGAAATACTACAGTGCCATATGGGTCATCTAGATCATGGCCTGTCCTCTGGTCTAGACTAGGAAGGACTTACTAGTGGACTGCCACACGGTTTCCGAATGGGTGCCTGGTAGCCTGTCTTTCAGGTGTTCATATTACCATCATATAACATATTAATATCCATATTGGATCGTGTTACTCATCAGCCTCAGCTACAGAAAAGCTCGGATAGGCAAGCCCGCCGTTGGGGAACGGTGGAAAGTAATCGGCCCCCAAGTGCCATTTTTCATGATGCCAAGTCACCAGGATCTTTGACCAGTGAGAAATCGCTGAATGACACCGCTCGTAAGTTGCTGATGGGGCCAAGGTACGGCTGATCCATTCTGTACGACTTTATTTACTGGACCCTGTCAGCCTCCTACTATTGGAGGATGGAAGGAATAAAGAGAGAAAAAAAAAGAGCGGCAGATGTCAGACTATCTATCTGTCAATCGATGGTTGGTGCAGAGCACCCTCCAACACATAGAGAATAGAGGGAGCGATGCGCGTAAGACGGGCATACGATACGATACACACTCTGATAAGCCAATAGCTCGTGATGAGCAAGGCTCGCTTCTGCCTGTAGATGTCTTTTCGCCTGAAACAACTGAGGGTAATCGCTACGGTACTATGGTGTCGGTGCATCGACGGATTGGAGGAATGGGATGGCTTGACTGGGGGACCGAGAACGACAGTAACGGCAGGATGACCACATGCAGGTTCGCTGCCCGCAGAGAAATGATCACCCGATAATGCACTCCAGAATTCGGATTTGTCGGTACTGAGGCTTGGCCTTCCGCGTGGCTCTTCCGAACTAACATCTCCATCTTCACTTTCCCTCCTGTTCCTGACGGGAACCCTGCATCTCATGTTCTAGGGTATGTAGGTCATATGCTGCTTCATCCGATGTAGATATCAGAGAGACCGGCAAATATTCCACGGTCAACGGTGAGCCCGCAATGTCACCAGAAGTGCTTCAGGCTTGGCCTTCCCTATTGGGCAATTAATTGTTGCCTTGGCCGTCCTCTTGCATTGGCGAACGGTGGAGCGATATACATTTAGCATGTATGGATGTAAGTATGGATTTCGAAGGATTCTTGTAGGTATGACGGCATTTGATAAGAACGGGGACGACGACGAAAATAAGTGCCATACACTACGCAGAGAAGTGGGTAAGTAGGTATGCTTTCTCTGTCGCGTCTTTCTGGCCTCACTTCTACTGATATCTCTTACTTACTCGGGCCTGGTGTAGAGAGAGGAACGCCCTAGAACAGGTACAGGTCCCGTCTATCACTGCAACATCCACGCTCACACCTCAACATCTTGGTCGATGATTGGTAGCACGAGCACTCCTTTAGGCAGGTCAGAGTCGTAGTAGGAGTCCTTGCATGCAGATATGCACGTAACATCGTGCTCGAGCCAACTTAGCTGAGACGTGTAACGCTATTGCATATTCTTTTCTATAGATATATCCATATATTTGCGAGACTGACGCAGGCGAGAAAAGCAGCCTATCATCGTTCGAGGCCACACTCCTTCATATGCGCAACATACGGCGTGCGTGCGTGCGGAAGGATGGTCAGAGGGCGTTTTTGCCAATTCTGATTTGATGGGAAAGATCCGTGTGGAAGGATTCCTGAGACTGGGCTGCCGTCGCAGTGGAGGAGTCTGTCGATAGTCGAAAGAAGAGGCTCACCTCACCGGTCGGCGGTGGTCCTATCTGCAATACGTAAGGTAGAGATGGGTAGGGTAGAGGAGAGCGGAGCGGAGGAATCCTCTTTGCTCAGTTACCCTCGCAGCTTACCATCTCGATTGGGGGAGCTGATCCTGTGCCGCGGGACGTACTGAGCTATCACTACCTACCTGCCTACATACGTACATATCTATGATACCTATGATGCCTATCTTACCTATGTAGCATGTAGTATGTAGGTAGGCAGGTGGCTAGGTAGCCTGGGCAAGTCGGACAGGGTCTCGAAGCGTGCTGCGCCGTCTTGTTCTGTCTCCCATGCAGCTCGATTCTCGTTTTCGACAGCCCGCTTCACATGCTCTTTCTTTCTAGGTAGTTGGGTCGATCAACTGATCGGCAGTCATCGTATCCCGTCCCAACTGTCGAGGTGGCGCGCGTGAGACATCCGAGCACGATGCGATCAGAACTACGCAGACCCGTACAACTTACTCGCTTGA
>JAPUUL010000291.1:0-21520 GCA_029590625.1 Lasiodiplodia mahajangana
CGATCATGATGTACGATCTCATCGCCCGTTGACAAGACGCCGATGACTGGTTTACGATACGTTTTGACTTCCGCGACACCGACCGCAGCCAAGAGGCCGATCTCGCCTCCGACAGCAGACACCAATTCTCCTTTACTTAGGACCACGTCCTCGGCCCTTATATCGCTACCAACCTCTCTGATATTCTCTCCTTCTTGGACATCATCGGCGATAATCTCGACTTCTTTCTCTTCCTTGCCATCTTCCGTCATAGTTTTCAACACCGTATCTTCGACCATTATGACAGAAGTAGCACCGGGTGGTAACGGCGCGCCAGTTGTGATCCTTGCAATTTCACCTTCTTTTAGACTCTTCACCTCCTCCTCGCCGGGAGCCGCATGAGAAACTGATACGACGGGAAAGACACCATTCATCTTCCCGTCTTTTGGTACTACGACGGCGTACCCATCTACTATACTAGCTCTGAATCCAGGCACATGTTCTCGTGCGGACACATGCTCGGCTAATACGCGACCAGTAAGGGATGTGTCAACTTTAGACGTGATGATTTCAGGCGCTGGGGTGTGTTCCCGAATCTTCCGCAGCGCTTCCTCTACGGAGAGCATTGGGTAGGGCGACTCTCGGCTCCTTCTACTAGGCCCAAGGCTCGGGTCATTAGACATCGGGTTAGCACCGGGGGCTGTATGTCTGACGAGATTTCCATGCCCATGGCCGTGCCCATGACTGTGTCCATGCCCGTGGTGATGACCGTGCTCGTGTTGTGCATGTGAATGTGCCTGTCTCTGGCCTGAAGCAATACCGGCGTCGGCCTCGAGTTTCTTGACGCCTCCGGCGTGTAGCGTCCTCGAATCCGCTCCAGCTGCTTGCAGGCAGGCATGCGGCAACATTTTGATGATGGCTTCCAGGTTCTCCTTCGCCCCCTTCGGTGAACCTGGTAGAGTGACGATTACGCTTTTATTCCTCACCCCAGCAACAGGGCGAGACATCATGGCGACTAGGATATAGCTATTAGAAAACAACACACCCCAGTCATCGGCTTTCTACGCGACTCACAGGGGGTGACATTGAGTGAGGCAGCCAGCATGCCATGAACGAGGCCAGGGGCCTGCTTGTGCAGCAGAGCCGAAACAGCCTAGAATACGGCCATTATGAGCGAATTGCAGGCCACATAGGCAGGTATGCTAAAAGAGACTTGGAAACGTACCTCGGGAGTATTGTCAGCCGTCGCAAAACCGGTACCACCAGTCGTCACGATCAAATTGACGCTCTCAGCAGCGACATCGGCCCACAGCATGATCTGCCGTTGGATTTGGACGACCACATCTGGCACGATCTTGGTATCTATTAGTTCCCATTTTCCGCCTCCTTCCTTCTCTAAGACACCGTCCAGTGCGGATTGTGAGGCATCAGTCGACGGTTCTTTCGCTGCAGTGGTAGAAACGATGAGTAGTGCCACTTTCAAGGGTCCCTCAGCCATTATCTCGTGACACTCCGGGAGCCCGATGACACAAAATCCCAAACAAGTATTTATGACTAATATCGGCTTTGTAGACGAGTGGTAATACTGCACGCGACTGTCGTACCTGTGTCAATGAAGCGTTGTAGACATCATAATAAGTTGATATGTCATACATTCAGCTATGTAGGTACTTAGTGTGGGGTCGATGGAGGGGTCAACTCATTACGTTAGGCCTACCTAGCTGAACTATAGAGGCGGTACCTAACCCGATCCACTACCTAGTCCACCAATTTAGCGTACTTTACCAGGTGGTAACACCCGGAGGATCACCCGCGTAAAATTGCCCAGTATCCTGACAACTTGTCGCTGTACAGACTCCAACCTAACCCAACGCTATTTATTATTCAACATATTCAAAATAAAGGAGTGAATAACTAGTTAGAAAGTTTAGTTACAACGAGGATCTTCCCGTGCCGTGCCCCAATCTAGCTATGTAGTTTCTTTTCAGCGGTATAGCCGTACCCTGGGCGATGCGAAGCTAACAAATTAATGGGTATGACCTCTTGTTACTTAGTACTATTACGTCAAATATCAAGGAGACTACACGTACTCAATATGTGTCGTATACGATTAAGATCGCATATGACTAAAACGGAGTTCCCTGGCGAGTGAAATGTAAGTACATAATTTCATGCTGTTTGAGCAGGGAAGAAAATGCGACGCTAAGTTAGGCATCCAAAGAGTGCATTGAAAAACCGTAGATTAATTCGTAATGAATGAGTCAAACTAGCATTCACGACCGGGGAGAGTTATTAATAACATCCTAGTTATACCGTTGCTCGCACGTGGATTTACACCCGGCCGAAGCTTCTCGTCCCGAAAAGTCGGGCCATCTGATCCGCAAAACTCGGGGTCGGCGATATCCCCGGCCTCGGCCCTCAAGCCGGGGAATTCTACGAGAAACGGGCGAATTCAACAACGAAAATGCGGAAGCCATGCCTAGGCAAAGTGAGTATCGAGGCACGTATATAAGAACGAGTTGCGCAAGTATGGCATCAATAACAAAGTTGAAGAGGCATCAAGATCATTGTTCTAACACCATATTCACAATTCTACATCCTCCGAGCTAACACCACGTACCTTACACGATAACTATACCGAAAAACCAAACAATGGCGGCCCAAAAGTCCATTTCCGAGCTTTCAGCGCTCATCCACGACAAGGCAAAGGCCCTACAAGACAGCACGAAAGGCCAGGCAGGCGGTGACTTCTCACTCGCCTTCGGCACCCCGGCCTTACGAAATTGTGATAATAGCGATGATAGTAAACAGATAGATTGTGGTAGGACTTGGCACTCGTCTGTCATATGCGGGGAGATCTCCGCCTCACGGGTTCGAGAGCGAAGGAGATTTTCTTCTGGTCTGAGAATATGTAAGACAGCCAAGGGGGCGCTCCCACAACACTGGGCCATCTGAATCTCGAGACAGCCGGGCGGGCTACGCGGGACAGTAATGATTGGGTACGAGTAAAGAGGCGGAAGCGAGTGCACTGGGAGAGCGAGAGGGCTAGGCCAAACCTCGATCAGTAATTGGCCACAAGATGGCAGCCAGAACAGCCGCCCCCAATGGATGTCTCAGGAGGGAAATGTTAGACGCCTTCCAGACTCCCTCGGTAGGGCGCCGGAGAGAGTTTCGTATACCTACTTAGACATGTATGTATGTATGTACGTAGGTAGGCGAACAGGGACGAAGGGATGGGCAGGTAACCAGCCAACGACAGTATTACTCTGTACTGTGTGTGCATCTTTATTATTAGCGTCAATAGTTGGTCAGCTGTGCTCGTGCTCGTGCTTTGTAATTTGTAATCCAGCTTTGCTCGCCGTCACGGCTTCGACAGCATGCGATTATGATGATGGCAGCATAGAAAGAGATCTTTATGCCCGGTTTGTAGATGTCGTCGGTTTTCGGAGATGTCTTTGTTTGCATTGAACAACCAAGTACTTAGGTACATGCCGTTGTTCTTGTTGTGGGCATCGGGGATCGGCTTTTTCTCACTCCGATCCCGCCCATCCCTAGTATGCAGCCGTATCACAATCTTGCGCAATGCCAACTCGGTAATCAAAAAAAAAAAAAAAGTCATTTCATTGATCATCATAAAACTTTGCTACACCGAAACCACAAAAAATTCTTCAGGTTTCGAATTCGTCACCTCGCTTAGTCCCCAATAATTAAGAGCCTCATTATTGGCCGTGGAACCAGCGATTTGACGAGACCTCGTCGTCATGCAAGTTGCGTCAACGTTTCAGTGATTCGTCCCATTGCGAGTCAACTTACTGTCTCGACCATAGATTATACGTATAGCGAAAAGACCAAAACAAAAATATTTTTGACCCATTCGTGATGCCTTATTCTATTCGCTGATCCAATTACAACCACACGCGGCGCTCTTCCGTCCGGCGTCGTATTTACAAAACCCCCCAACGACATCCACGCAGCTCGCGACGGAGAGGCTCACTGTCCGCATGTAATCACGTCAGATACACTGCATCCGCCTACCACCACCACGACTCTCACTAGCCGGGGATTCTGCTAACAATCGGTATTGCATTCTTGGAGGAGAGAATGGACCGACGATTACATGAAGTGAAGTCCGGAATTCTTTAGGGAATAAGTATGCTCGACTAGAAAAAATTCCCATTCTATGTCTCACTACTTTCAAGTCGGGTGATGATGTCTCACCACCGAAATCCGAACCTGCGGCTCCGGCCACTGGCGTCACCAGAAGTCATATTTCCCTCCTACTTTTACGTCCACTATTACATGTCATGGATGTTGTAAACAAGAATTATTAACTAGAATTTTTGAAGCAAACTCGCTCGGTACTATTCGAGCGTAATCCACGATAGATGTCTACGTCCACGGCTCACAGCCTTTTCGGCGCATTGACAGTTATCTAGAGGGTGAAACACAGTCTTGACCCTGGAATTGCCGTCTCGAATCTCGACCGGAATCCCCAACATTCGGCCTCCGCCGGAGCTAGTCTACTACTCCGGGCCTGTACACGAGAAGAGCTAAATAGAACGTCTAATCACACCAATTACAGCACAGCCTCGGCTGGAGGCACGCTGTGGGGCCTCTCTTTTCGAAATTTAATCCCAGGTAACCTGATTAGAAATTCAAACGCAGATGTACCAGGCCCTCTAACCAGACAGTGCTATACAACAGACAATACTCTAGCTGAATATGAAGACACAATGCCGCAACGAGATAAGGCTCCCGAATATGTCGCATTTACATCTATACTGCCTTGGATCAACGATTACCGAGTTAGACACTTGAATTCATTTAGAACAGCATTGACAAGCAAACTAACAAACGAGCATATGGTACCTTTTTTCTTAATAGATAGTGTTCCCATATGTTAAACTACAATTCCAACGTGAGGCTTAGTTCTACGAACTGAACTATAGTTACACTAATACCGTATTCAACACCCTTCGGATATACCCCGAGCGCCGGTCCTCCGGGGCACTTGAACTGGGTAGTGAGACAGTGTGTGCAGGCAAGCCCGTGAAATTGCAAGATCGTAGAGGAATTTGCTTGTCGAGAGTCTCTGTTGATCCTTTGCTGAACTCATATATATATAGACACGTCGAATCTGGTTTACTCCATAATTACTCCAATCGAATCATTTAGGTACACTGCTTGATCTCTTTTGTATAGATCCAGTTCTTCGTGGTAAAGTTAGTCATTTAACATAGTATAGTATAAACTAAAGTCATTCAAGTGGTTAATCATGGTAAAGCACATAGAACACCGTACTTGTGTAGGTAGACGTAAATCACATGTCGTGGTACGCGGCCTGTTTCAGTTGATCGCATTATGTAGGTACTAAGAGGAGTAGGCTGGTTTGACGCGCTATTCAATAAACAGCCCTTCTCTAAGACAGGCTGAGTCTGAAACGTGATGTGATTCATGCTATGCATACTACATTCTAGAGGCTTGAACTGAGCGAGGAAAAGAGTCTGTTCGCAAGAAGACCTAACCTGTTCCGCAAAATTATAACACACCTCTCAGAACATGGCATATTGGTAGTTTTGGTTCCGTATATTAGTACCTCCTATGCTTCAGGATGTCAGAAGTCTGGGCATCAGTCTATCTCTCCACTAAGTTCCATACTGCACTTTATCCTAACTGCAGCAGGCTTATCTTTTCACTCTAGCGTAATCTTCTAACAGTTGGCTAGGAAAGAGGAGAAGGAGAATCTAGAGTCCATAATACAGAACCGCTAGCAACTAGTGCTTCAATATAGACAGGCCCCATGTGGGTTTATCGCACCATCTCTTATTAGTTTATTTATATGGTCATTTGTTTTTATTGTGTTAAGCAAAGGTAACGTATAACTAAGGGTATTTATGTCTTGCTTTGTTTAGTATAGCACAAATATGTTACAATACTGCTCAATCTAGTGTGCCCATACAAAATCAACCCAAGATTCATACCGTGGCGCTCTATAGTACCTTCTAGTAAGTAGATGGTCTCGAGATCTGCCAAGACTTGATTCCTCTAGATACGAGTATTCGGCAGCTTAGCCTCCAATGGTCGAAACACAACCAAACCTGAAAGATGGCTGACCTACTGTTGATCTAGAACAAGGTAAGAGACACTCTCTAGGCTGTTCTAATAATGACTTTTACGAGTGAAAGGAAATATTATAATCCAAACAATCAATCCTCGTCACAGTACAATAGTCAAAGGGAGGCTACATTCTTTATTTCTTTTGCATGTTGGAAAGTCTCTTGCGAGTCTACGTATAATAAACTTCACTATTATATAAGTCTCCGAAAAGGAAGAAATATTTCCGAAATCCAAATAGTTAACCTCGTTCACTTCCAACACTCTTCGTTGCCAAGATCTACTCCACAAACACACAATATCTTGATATCGGATCACACCTTTTTGATTATCCTTTCTCCCAAAAAACAAAACCGGTTACTGAGAAATTTCCGCCATGTCTATTCCAGCTGACAGGCAAGATACATTTGCTAGGGCTACCGTGTGGTCGCATAACGTCAACCAATTCACTTCACTAGAGCAGGACAGGCTAGAGGGCGGTACTGGCGTTGTCATTAGCGAAAACCTCACCAGTGACAATGTTAAAGACTCGGATAAGTGGTTGAACGCACTAGAGAATATTCAGTCTTCCAGAACCGCTATCGTAACGGGAGACGAGATCGATGAGGCAATTCAATTTCGCTTCGACGCTCTTCCGGACAACATTAAGAGACTCATCTATATGCTGTCGGCAAATTCTGCTCATCACGGCTTGTGGGATAAAGATCACTATCCTAGAACCGCCGTTGATGATGTTGAGGACGCCATGCAAGAGGAGTTCGACAATTTCATCGAGCGACACGGGGCCCGATTAGAGAAGATTCTTCGTTCGTACCCATACCACTTGTGGCCCATCAACGCAGGTGGCCATTGGATGATTGTCTTCGTGGTCCTAGAAAAGTCTGAGTCAAACCCGGAAATTTATAACAGGCTCGCTGGATTCGCGATTGTGGATCCCTGGCTTTCGGGAGGGAAGACGTTTCCCGGTGAAGATGATTATGACGAGGAATCTTACAGAAGATCCAATTTTGTTAGTTCAATACTAAACTCAATGCTTGGGTGCGCCAGGTTAGAAACAAATCACGACGATTATGTCAGGAACGAACGTAGAATTTGGGTCCCCACACAGGAAGCGGATGACAATTGGTCAAGCGGATTAAGGGTTATTGATTTCGTATGGGAAATGATACGGCGGATACAGGATATGGAGTTGTCGGGTATTCGGAATATCGACAGTCTATTCCGTCCTATGCGCCCGTATTTCAATCCCGATTACGTCCGTCTCGACGCTGCTGGGGCCATTGCCTCAAGGGGGGTTCGATGGGTAGGGTATCAAGGTCGTATCGTCCTTGCCCGAGTAAACGCGATTTCGTCCAGAACTCGACAAGACAAAAGGCCCCGGGATCCTCGAGACCTAATGGCACCGCTCCCTTCTCACCAAGCCGAGAATATCCCACAGAAATTCCTTGAGGGAGGGATAAGCGATTTAGAGAGGACGTTAGACGCTTTTAAGTTTACAGCTCCGGTTCAGAACGCGAGCGGCCGACAGATTTAGGGGAAGACTATAAGGGAAGCAGGAGGCTAGAATCGAGCTAGTTGTCGTAAGTCTTCGTAGATCTCATCTACGTGCCTAAATAATCTGGGTCTCAGATTCTCATATTTATTTTACTCTGATTTGACTAATTTCGCATTCCCATATCGATTGCAACTAGTGGATTAAACTGTTCGGTGCCTACATGATTCGTAGTTGGATTTCAAATAGCCTTGTCAGTAACCATGTTTCACTCGATCCATAGTCGTACGCGTCACCTTTTCTCATTTCTTGTATTTTATAATTAGATAGGTATAGACTGTCTGCATGGATATTTGTCATTTGATATATATAGTGTGCTATGGAGTTGCACGTTTCTTCTTTGTCAAAACATATCCCGGGATATCAAGCTAGTAAACGTGAGTGTGTCAAGACAATTGCAGCACGATCACTCGCTTAGAGCCTGTATGCAATCTAGCTATCGATGGTAAATGATCAATGACGCAATTATCCCTTGTTGACCGGGACTCTTAGTACGTACACCATATCGGCTTACCTACCCTTTTTGTTCCCTTTCGATGACCTGGGGTTGTCCGATACAAAGCCGTCCTCAAAGCCGAGATGCTCCGAATGGCGGAAGTTTCCAACAATAGAAAAGCGAAAACTCATCGCCGGCGATGACGGATTTATAGGGGATGAGATTGGGATGTTGGAAGGGGGTGGGCATCAACCCTGTGACACTTTTGATCACAGTCGTTTTGAAAAGTCGGTGATGAAGCCTGAATAGACAGAACGAATACGTAGACGAGTATGATGCTAGTCCAGGTGACGACACAGTTGATTGGCCGCATCGTCTTTCCCCATCGGGAAGGATAGGCACGATATCTTGGAGCCAAGTCGGTAGTCGGCTGGAATCTGCATCTCCCACATGCGCTCCCGAAGCGGGTGTAAGAAAGCTTATTCCCGTTCCCTGCAACCTGGTGACGCATAATTTCCCACCGCCCCGGCACTAGATCGAGTCCAACTCTAGTGTAGTCGATATACAGTAATTAGGTCATTTTCCCGGGGATTTCAGTGTATTACGCACGGGTATCGGCAGATTCGCAGGTAGGCAAGTAAGTATCTGACGTTCACGATGGGACGACACGCGCGTGTGCAATTTACATGGCACAGAAGCACGACTCCTAGGCAATATAGATTTCCCTTCGGGTTGAGATTATAGGTGTGTTCGTATTACGTAAACGAAATTAGGCGAGTTCGAATGCATCGATGCCGACTTGGCTTTAAGCAAAGGTCACAGGTTGCGTGCAGATTGTCAAGCTGATGTAATGAAGGGTTGCAACCGCTACCGCCCCATGCCAAGAACAAGGCTACCCTCGCCTTGGAGGCGGGAGTGATTAGCCGCAAGAGACGTAACCTCACATAGCGTTGTATTATTCATCCCGGGTTAGGGACAATGCAGCTCCGCGATCTACCTGGGTCCGCAGTTCGGGGCGGCCGGTGGTGTAGGCAATCTACTCCCTGACGTTGTATGCAGTTCACAAGACTGGGTGGCTCGTATCTGCACCTAGATATTCCATCAAACTCCTGTTCAATCGAAGCCCACGCTTACCAGTTATACTGCGTAGATTACACCGTTCTTCAGACATCTAGTATAGATGCAAGTGGTGGGCTATCTAGATTCCAGACTAGTCGACGATATAAGCTCCTGTCAATCCAGATAGGGAGAGTGTGTGGCAAATAACCAACATCTATCACCAATGAGCGACCATGGTAACGCTATGTGTCAGCATGTTGCCTGCAACACAACGCAACCAATCATGAAATCCGAGATACCGAGCTGACCCGAGAGGACTGTTTCCTGTGGGAGTAGACTCCAACTTCGTCACAGTGATCATGAGATGCCGCCCCCTACTAAGCCCTATGAGCCGTAGCGTTGATGACAGTGGGTTGAGATTAGATGCTCCCGGATTGGGTGTCAAGTTGAGGAGGGTATTATCACAGGGGTAAAGGCTTGCTGAAACCTTTGTAATTTGCTACTAGCTCTGTCTTCTATGCATTTTCATATTACCTAGCTTCACCGGTAGCTCCTCGGTGTTGGTAGATGAGGGTCAACTAGACACCAGTTTCCGATACGCTGATGTTTGGGGGTCAAATATAGGAATTATCAGATAGATAGTCGTCATCATGGGCGTCAACTATGTATTGTAACTACTTACTGCAGGTACTGCTGTCCTTGAATGCGACGAATACACAGAAAACGTTGATAGATATAGTGGCTGCAACTTTTAGTCCATGTGCCAGAACCTCGGAAGCTAGCCCATTCTTGACTGAGGCCTTTTTGTTAAGTTGTTTCTGGCTAGCTCTTTCTCCTGGTAGTTGCATGATGGGGTGGTGGTATTCGGGAACCCTCATGCTAGACCAGGTAGTTGTCTTCCTTTTTGGGAAATACCAGATAGTGCTTATTCATGGAGGCTGGGAGATCTATCCGATTGTTTAGGAGGAGACCGTGACGAGCTCGGGGTCACACGCCGTATCTCGGTCTCGGAAACACGATGGCCGTAGCAAGAAGTCTGGTGAGGGCATGGCATGGGGAGGGTATGACGATGGCAACAGACAAGTATAAATAGAGGCGTCATGTCTAGCGTCTTGCTTTCTACTCTTCCTCAAGCAGCTTCAGACTCATATCTCTCGCGGCACCATCAAGAAAACCGGGTTGCAAGATGCATATCCAGAAGACACTTCTCGTCTCGGGGCTTCTGCCCTTAGCCTACGGCCTACCAAAGCCTCAGTGAGCAAGGCCCTCAAAGGCACCATTGGAAGCGGGTTCTAACAACTAGTTTAGGTTGACCTACGAGGAAAACAGCGGACCTGTTGGCGGTGTAGATGCCCCTTTTCCCACCTTCACAGCTACCGTGGGTCAGTTGCGCGGTTCCACGGACTTGCAAGGTGGTATTGCCTCGCGTCCGCCGACTTCCGGCGGCGATTCGGCAGTAGTAGCGGACCCGGAGCTAGTGAACNGGGCAGGAGGCAGACGCCGACTTGGGTTTGTACCTTGACTTCAACAGTGCGACGTTCCCGAACGGACCACAGCCGATCCGCGGCGAATCAGGCAGCACTGACCCGGGACCACGTACTTATGAGTACGAGAAGTTGAACCCGGACTTGTATGCACCTCCGGGGACGGACACCGGCGATGTGCCCAACGCCATGTGGCCGCTCGGACTTAGCCACAACCGCCCTGGAACCGGAAACCAGTCGGGATGGGCCCGCCAACAGAATATCGCGGTCTTGCCTGCGGCCACGGCGATGGCTGGTGTCGATATGCGATTAGCACCTCAGTACATACTTCTAAGTCGGTTCCTCTCTATCAATAGTAGTTTCTAACTGATATTTCTTTTAGCGCATACCGAGAACTGCATTGGCACACATCGGCTGAGTGGTAAGTTTCCGCGAACATTTCGAATTTGTTCAACTCAGGCATTAACGACTGCGTTTTCTAGGGCCCTGGTTCTGAAGGGAAGCGTGCGCGTGGCAGCAATTGATGAAGACGGTGCGTCTTTCGTCGACGATGTCACAGCGGGCGATGTGTGGTTCTTCCCTGCCGGTATCCCTCACAGTCTTCAGGCTCTCGACGAAGGCTGCGAATTTCTGCTCGTCTTCGACGACGGCGCTTTCTCTGAGGACGAGACATTCCTTGCTACCGAGATGATACTACGTTCGCCGAGGGAGGTCTGGGCCAAGGATCTGCAGACTAATGTTAGCGCATTGGATGACATCCCATCAGATCAAAAATACGTGAGTTTCAATTACTCTGGTCATCTCCCAGTCGCTACCAGAGCTAACTAGACCGACATTCCTCTAGATCTTCAACGGAACACCGGCGCCAGCCAATATTAGCGAGCAGAACATTACGGGATCGGCAGGGTCTCTGTCCGGGCCTACCGGCTACACGTTCCATTGGTCGCAGCAGGAATTCTTCAACACAACCGGCGGTAGCGTCAAGATCCTCGACCCCCTGACTTTCCCCATCGCAGAAATGTTCTCGGCCGCACTGGTAGTCCTCGAGNCCGGGCGCCATGCGCGAGGTCCACTGGCACACGACATCGGACGAGTGGTCGTACTTTCTCCANGGGTCGGCGCGCATCACCGTATTCAAGGCCCCCTCGTCCTCGCGCACCTTCGACTTCACCGCCGGCGACGTCGGCTACATACCGCAGGCGGCCGGCCACTACGTCGAGAACACGGGCACCGACGACGTCATCTTCCTCGAGGTGCTCCAGGCCAAGAAGTTCGCCGACATCAGCGCGTCGCAGTGGCTCGCCCTCACGCCCCGCCAGGTCGTCAAGGATACGCTGAACTTGTCTGATGACGTCCTGGATGCGCTACCAAAGGATAAAACCCTCATCAAACCCGGCAATGCGAACTTGACGGCAATCGCTGGTGGATCCTAATGTCTTTAAACCACCTGTAGTGAGAGAAGGGGATGGGGTTTGTCTAGGGGGAGATAATTTTAAGGTTCGAAGGCCGTGGGATTGTGGATATAGCTAGCAACTTCTTTTTACGGCCATCTATCTAGTTCTAATTTTCTTGGGAGGCAGAACTGTAGGTATCTCTGATGTATTTATCTTCTACTTTATTTAATCGAAATATCCAGATTATCACTATCCTCATATGATGTTAGCTTGTTTTAAGAGTGGCGATGAGATCACTTGAGTTGATTTGAGGATAATCAAAGTTGCGGTGAGAGTACTTGTAACTCGTGGTATGGTCCAACTAATAACGTAGACAATGAGGAAACATCACAATCTTTCTTAACAGTCTAAATCCCCACAAATAATATGTCAATAATTATTAGCCAGCTTTACTCGTCTTGCAAATGTTGGCAAAGGCTGTTGGCTGTGCTCTGTTCTTGGGTACTTAGCCTACCTAGTTCGTTAAGGAAATATAAACAAGTGACTATGGGCAGCCGGAAAGGCGTGTTGCTAATTTGAACGTATTGACCTTCATAACAAAAGAACTATCTTACACTCGATTGGACGTATTATACTTTCAAGTTATAATTCATAATCTGTGCCGTCTGGAGAAGCTTGCGAATTCCTTGCGTTCTCTAGGGCGCTATTTTCGAGCCAATACACTAATTTACTACTAGATTTGCACAGACGTTATAGGGCTAGTAGTTTTAGATAGCTAGTACCATCTCATTCTCCTCTTTTGCACTTTCATCGTGGTTGTTCGTCCAACCCCCCTTTTACAGGGTCCAGGGTTTGGCTTGTCCCATTCCACACTCACTAGCCCCGGTTTCAACTCATACCTAGTCATTACATTCATAAAGACTTACAAAAATGTGACAAGAAACAGTACTTTTGTAATTATGGAAATCACTTGTAAAAAGGCATAGGAAGGCACCAAAAGCAAAGACACCCCAAGTGTTAGCTGCGGGAATTGCGCATCCATGGATACGACACGCACCATTACGCAAAGGCCAATCGGCTCTAACATGTTCAAGGGAGACAGAGCCTTGTCGAGTAGGATCAAGGTCTGGGGTAAGTACCTATACCTCTAGACTACCTGACGTATTTCGACTTTGGTTCTCCTGTCGGCAACAGCCGCTAGCCTTGCTTTTCAACCAGACTTTGCCCTACCACGGCTCCCCAAACAGTGTTCCCACGCCATACATGCAGATTCAGAAGAAAATACCCCCCGAGGGATTTTACCTGCCCACGTTTTAACATTCTCAGGTCCACAGTCTAGCCAAGGCCGTCCATTAGCTATCACGGCCGGCCAGCACCTCTTACCCCTGATACCTCCACACACCTCTGTCCTCTTTACGCCAGGTAGCTATCCAGGCTAGGTAGGGCCCCGTTCGTAGGGTGAGCGGATATCGTGTACCTAGGCGTGCGCGTAACTACGTCTTACCCAGCATGCACCCGTCGTAACACAACGCTGCTTATAAGTACACGGTTGCCTAGCACGGTAGTGCCTCTGATAGATGGAGCTCCTTATAAAGATCAGTGCGTATAGGCTACTGCCATATAAGTCGGGCACAGAAGATGGGCTATATTATATAGTCGTATGCGTGCTCGGCGAACATAATGCCCTCACAGCGAGAGAACTCCTATCACTGTGCCGCGACCTACGGTATCGATTAGATTAATCTCACATGGCAAAGATATGCGGGCGATTACTTTGCCATGTCCTATTATTGGTTTGCGGGTTGCAGCCGAGGCCAGCAAGGATCTTCGACTAGGTTCCTGGCTTTGTCGGGTCCTATCAGGGGTCTAGTCCAGCCTGCAGCTGAATGTTGGAGTTGCATAGCTATGTGCAGAGCTACTGTATGTGACTACAATGGTGTAAGTGGCGTGGTGTTCCTTCAACTAAGAGCAAGGGTAGCTGTGATAAGGGCGCGCTCACTCTAGATTACTGTACCTACAAGCCAATGTGATAGTGACCAAGAGACAATAGCCGTTTTATTACATCAACGATGGCCGTACCCCAACTCAGACCCAACTCCCGAGATCACACCAACGCATCCAACACGCCCAAATCTGAGGGTCAGCGGGGTTCACTCTCACACTAAGGTCATCCCGATAGCCGTGGAGATATACGTTCTTAACTGACGAGCGGAGCTAATGCCTTCTCGGCCCCCAATACGTATCTACAGTACCTGCTGAACATCCAAAGAAATATCTAGAGACCGTATCCGTACTGGCATCAAGACTACATGTAGAAAAAAGGCACTCAGTTCTGCACTGAGATTGAGGTTAAAGCGAAGTGTGCGATACCACCTCATCACACTCTCACTCATCACCAACTGCTCCGTATACTAGAATGAGATATTATCTCGAAGTGCCTCGCTATCCGTCTAACCAATCGCGTAACAACCGCTCCCAAGCGTAACATTGTCGGAAAAAAAAGCAGCGGCCCGCCCGGAGTAAAAAGAAGAGCACACATGGGCATGGAACACAGAAACTGCGGCTTGGCATGCGGGATCCGCTCTCAGCTATTCTAGATAGTCGCTCGGAAGGGGGAGCTTACACTAGGTAGATCGTTTGGCACCGAGCGATCCGATGGGGTAGGGATATGGTGTGATGGAAGCGCTCAGCATCAACCCTGCCGGGGAACATACCTACCTACCTACTTAGCTTCGATCCTCCACAGTCTCACCTCACCTGTATGTAAGAGATTATACAGTTTCGGAGGCAAGAGCTTCGGGGCCAGCTAACGTATATGCGGGAATTCGAATTGATGGGCATTGGGGTAGGCTAGGATGCTTGAGGGGTGTACGAGTATCAGAACAACGACTCGAGGTGCAACTGAGACGGTCGTGAAAAATCACACTACATGTCTAGACTGGTATCTGATAATCGAAGGATATCGACAATATATTGACTATGTGTATGCCGAGATGAGTCGGTAATGAGTTGACCGCGGCTGAACGGCGAAGATACTATCTAGAACAAATATTAAATTATAGAGACTCGACAAACCTATCACCGACTTTATTGTGTATATATAACTGGGTGCAAGGAAAGGGCAAGGCACGTGACGTCTTGATAAGGATTAAACCATTATAGAGACTCGACAAAGACTGACAGGAAGCTCTAGGAACTTTTGATGTGGGTTTCGCTAGCAACTGGGGCAACGTGACCGTTATTCCTACCCCTGGCAGGACGTTTGTATGCGAGACAACCGATCTGGGGTAGGTGCAGAAGAAACAAGAATAGCCTGCAGATTTTTTGGTGTGCGCCACTGCTTACAACTGATCTTGGCGGCCGGAAAGTTATTAGTCAATATTTACGTGCCTGGAAGGTTAACTCGGCCCTACAAATAGGTAGTGGACATGCTGCAGGCTGGGGGCGGTTGCGCGTCAGCAAGGTGCTGTACGTATCAGCGAGGCTACCGTACATCGCGATGGTCTAGATGCAAGAGGGCTCCAAACCAGGCTTTGGATAGCTGCGGGTATATATGAATATAGCGATGAGTGAATGATAAGAGATGGGTGTGGGAAAGGATCGCAGGGGAGCGAATAAACCCGACAACGTGGTTCCGGGATCATGACGGCTATGCCATTGGCTACCCAAACAAGCAGAGGACTTGGGTCTTATCTCAATGCTCTGCGTCTGTTTATGTATGTAGGTCTCGGTATCGTAAGTTAGCTATATGAAGATATCAGTGTGTATGTGCATGTTGTGTGAGGTCGGGGACCAGCCCGGGCGCACTCCGGCTTCGAGTGCCATCCTAACCCCCTTGTCATCAAACGGGCATTCGTAGGGATGTGAATACGTACGTGCGTATAGCCACTCCCGCATATCCATTTAGTTACCTAGGTATCGTCTGATAAGGAGCATGTCGTTGTGTGCTCTGGTGGTGCGGGTTGTGGGTGTAGAGGCGGAGCGGTAGCGGGCCGAGCCCCCTTCTTAGCCCTTCTAAGCTGATACATAGTATCGTACACGAGTTGACTGCTGTAATTGGCTCTTTGCCTGATGGAACTAACGAGCGCAGGTTGGACTCTATAATCTAGCTACATATAATAAGCAACGCGGGATTCCCCTGGTTTGTGAGACCACACCGCCGACTTGGTACCTAGGTAATCTGTTGGGCGGATAGCTACTATTGGTCTTGCTGGTCGTCCGCGTCAGCTGCTCATTCACCTAGGTCAGCGGAATGTGTTGCGCCATGTTGAACCCCTGCCAAAATATACTTACCACATAGGGCATGGACAACATTTCTCTCTTCCTTTTCTCGCCCTTGTGCTTGTTCCTTTCTCTCTCTTTCGTATGTGTGTATGTTGATTGGAGAGGGGAGGCTTCTAAATCTGGAATAGCCTCCATGGTACCTGCGTGTACCTAGTTGCACTTGGTACATGGTGTACTTCAGAATACTTGATGAACCAACAAACTAAAAGACTCATTGCATCGCAGATTGACTCCTTTTGCCGGGGGCGGGGCGGGGCGAGGTTAATACGTGTATCCCATCACTTTCGCCTATATGGCTGCTGTCTATGCGTAGAAATGGGCCTTCTGGCGCCGAACTGCATTGACATACCATCTTATCCCTTGTAAGCCATTGTCACGCGAACTCTGGACTATCAAAAATACGACGCTCGCAAAGGTACAAACAGGGATACGCCTAGCGGTTGGAGACGACGTGAAAACCAGCATCATGTGAGCGATGCAACGGAGAGGGGAATGGGACGCCGTAGGCGGGGAAATCACTCTCAGAGAAGCTTCTGCCGCTCCACCGAACAGTACTTTATCCGCGGATGCGGCATCTAGATGGCGTGTTGTATAGCAATAGAATCTTAGCACCATCCCGCGACGCGCGGTGTGCCTATCAAATAATCTCATATCTTAGTTGGCCAAGCTAGTTTGAGCTTATTCTCGTCTTTTCTCTCCCCGGGTTATTCCAGCCAGATTGAATCACTAGCGCGACCATCAACCCTTAGACTCTGATTGATCTTACCGTGTTGGCTTGTGAGCGGAATGGCCGTTGGCCTGTCGTACTGAAGCAACCTCGCAACAGCTTAGGGCTTCTGGAAAGGTACAATAGCCCTTGTCGTCCTATCAAGCCTATGTATCCAGGTACTCAACAACCTAAAATGCATCTTTATGCCCCGCAGATCGTCTTGGCACGCAATCGAATGTTACCCCAATTTCTGGGGTTCGCTTGTCACTGTTGGTACGTTGTTGCCGGACTGCCGGGTCAGTGACAAAAGTTGAAGGCCAAATAAAGGCACTAGTTTCGCAACATGAAGATGAAGAGGGCGATCCAAGCTCCTTGTACTTTACTAAATGGAATCGACCACATACTGACAGGAAGGGGATTTGACTCCCATCGCCCCTTCGCTTCGTTACCTAGAGCGTGCCTGTCACCAATCCTAGAGAAGAGACTTCGCGGCACAGAACTACTTAGTGCAACGTTAAACTGTAGGGGTTAAGGATATGCAGCGTGAGCCGCTAACATTCTTTCATTGGAGATCGTGCAGATGCAGAAGCCTGCTACCCATGCTATCCCAGGCGCCGTTTATCAAAATCAGAGACAATACTGTCGGTATCTTAATAGCTCATATCGGGTCTTTTACCCTCCTTATCGTAAAGAGGGCAGTACACGTTCCAACAAGTATCACACCTGAGGGAACCCCGTTCGACCCAACCAAGATCCCAACCTTGCTCACGTCCCGTGCACATCCAAAACAATCTAAACCATGAACTGACGTAGTAACACAACTGGGATAGCCGTGACTTTTCATTTCATCTAGGAGAAGGAGCCGGCCTTCTCGAGAAAAGAACAAAATCAAACATTTTTCGTCATTGCCCGTTCTATACTTATGAAACCCTTGAACACCCGTTTCATGCTTGTTGCCTACATCGTTGAGGCGAGATGGGAAATTCGTAACCGCTTCGTGATGAAATAGAAAGTAATCAAAGTAAATGATGATGCCATGCCCCTTCTACGCCTGTCCGATAATGGTCCGATGGGGTATCCGCTAACGACTTAAATCGACTGAGAAACTCGTAAAATGAGGGTTGAGTAGCCGTACGTGCGTCGCAAGATAGACGTTAGTACGCCATGTAGGCTATTCAACCGAGGAGACGTTTTGTTGTACAGGATTGGGTTTGGCTAGGGTGGTTGACTAGGATGTAAGCTCCCCATAGCCGCTGTCGAAGCTTGTTTTTTCGAAACTCGTTTTGTTGATAGGTGTTGACCGACCAAAGACATTTTTACCAATATGTTTTAGTTTCCCGACAGACGAATCAACCACATCGGAGTTTTCCAAGTAAACTCTCGTAGCAGGCTGAACCTTGATGTGGCAAAATAATGTCGAGAACAGGAATTGGTCTCCGTTGGAATCCCACAATGGCAAAGTACGGTAGCCGTTTTTCAGGTTGCTTAATTTTACTGTGTAGGTCGCTAAGGTGGTGTTACGACCGCTAATTGTCTCACCATCCGAAGAAAGCTTGACACTAAATCTGACGAAGACTAATTCCGGGTATTTTGTCGTTACCTGATGGACTGCGGAATAATTGAACTCGGGATCGAAGCCGTTTTCTTTAACAATGCATGTTCTGACTTTGACCGGCGTATCGGGTTGGGCAGGCAGACCACCCGTACTGTCGTGTTTATCCCGCTTGTCGTTGGCGTGGAAAAATTCCATCTCGACATATGGATCCAATGTGCGATGTGAAGGTAGGCTGGCAGGTCGCATAAGTCGCTGTGCGGAGATGATATCAATACTGAACGTCATAGTTTGATGCTCTGATTTTCCATAAGCTCCATCAGGCAGACCATCAGGCAATATTCGGATTGTTCGCATTGATTCGGGCTTCAGAACATAGCCTGTTTGATCCCTACCGCCAGCAAACATGGCCTGGTTCAGCTGCATACCAAGATCAAAAGTTTGCCAGTTGAGCGCGGCCATCTGTACACCTTTCCGCCAATACATTAGCGGGTTGAAGTTGTCTGAGGTGAGCCGTGAATACTGCGGATAGACCCGCATCATGTAGCGCATATTGTGACGGGTCAACAATTTCTTGGAGCCTGGCGCCTTCGAGTGCTTCCTGAACGTCCCTTCCATAAAGGATAGAATGTGATTAGTCTTCTTGCATTCAGCAGACTCAAAGCCGTGGAATTTCACTCCACTGCAATATACACCAAGATCGCCCAACGACTTGACAATTTTGCTCGTCTTGCGCTTGCTATTTTCCTCCTCCGTTTCACATTCGCTTGTGCTGCTGCTGAGAGCGCCATGAACCTCACCCTCAGTTATTGTGTTCACTCTTTTCCCAATTCCTCGACGGGGTTGTTGGCTGGGGCCTAAAAGTGGGCTAGAAGTGAGGTGCTGAGGCGGAATATTTCCATTATCCATCATCACGGGTCTCGAAAAAGGAGATGTTAGACTATTTCCACGTCGTCTACCAGTCGACTCGCTGCTACTACGTGACTGGTGGCTAGGATGTGTGCCTTTGACTTTGATCAAGATACGATCTTTGAGCTCTGAGGGAGATGGAAGCTTATCGGCCGACGGATCCAGGGGCTCGGTAACAAGGCGGGGACCAAATATCTCCTTCATGTTTTCAGCCATAATTTCTTGCTGGGTAGCGTTGCAATGCACTTCAAGAGAAACCCAAAGAGGGAATCGACTGGCGACAAAGGCGTACTTATTGACAGTATTTATGACCTCGCGGAATGAGATAGCGTTGGTAAGAGCACGCCCGTGCTTAACGACTGGTTGCCCGTCCGAGCCATCCCAGCAATCGATTTCGACACTGCGGCACCCCCTGAGCAGCGTCATAATATAGCCTTCAACAGAAGATACATCGGCTACCTGCCGGCCGATAAGGTACGTATTATGCGAGCTAGAAATAAAGTATTCGTTGACGGGGCGGTCGAGTACTGGGCTTGCGGGTTCCCGTATAAGGTGGCTGTTGTCTTTAGATACAAGGTAGGTAGCAAGAGCCTCTTCTGTCATGGTGAGCAAATGGGCAATAGGCCGCAAAGCCGGCGTGTCCTTTGCCTTGCAACGTTGGGCATGACGAATAAACTTTGCTTCCCATACGCCGGGGTTATTGTCGACATCTTCGCCTTGAACGTCACGAAGGAAATTCCGAAAGTCCAGCCATGTGATACCCTTAGTCGAGTCGGACGCTATCTGACGGTAGATTGCCTTGACATCTTTTCTTCGCTTCATCTCGCGGACAAAAGCCTGAAACTCGGCAAGGTTGAGCTGGGTTGTTTTAGTCTTATCAGCAACAGCGAACTTAGCCCGAAGGTCTTTCTGTGCCACGTGTATATGCAAATTCCGGCAGACTCGCTCAACGCCGGAGAAATCAATTCTCTCTTCTTCTGTCGAATGTGGTTTGTTACCGAACTGCTTCGCCATCTCGCTATTCCAGAAGCGTCGAACAGCGTTCTCATTAAATGCCATCAATGATGCCATATGGAGTTCTCGGTGCTTTGAGATGGAATCAAGGGTTGTCACCCACTGTGTGAAAGTTTCCGCATCTTCAGCGATGAGATGCATCTGCTTACTCCGAGGAGTGTCCGGTAGTGCATAGAATATAGTAAAGAAGCGCTCTTCTTCACTATCAGGAATACCATAATCAATACGATATTGCCGAGTATCGGAACCTATCCTGATATCTTTGATATCATCGATGTATATGCACTTCGAAGACCGCCCCTTGTCCCAGGAGATCTTGCCTGTATTCGATTCAAGCGTAAATAGCATACGTTTGTATTTCTTCTTCTTGGAGATCTTCGTCAGCATGGTCCCTTTAATGAGTGCACGAGGCACGACCGGGCCGTCATGGACATCACTATCGGAACAAGTGCCTGTGATAGACGGCGCGCTGCTGCTACAAGACTGCTCTTGTGACGTAGTGTCGGTACCAAAAGCAACCTCGTGGATTTCATCGTGTGGCTCTTCGTCAGAGTCGGTCAGTGCAATAGCATCAGCCGGAGCTGCGGTGGTACTGTCGCTTCTTCGTCTAAGAATGCCAGGCCCAAGGCTGGCATCTCGGCTGTTCGGTGTGGCCGACGACTGTCGCCGTGTCCTAGTCGTAAATTTGTTCGATAACCGTCTCATCAGGCCCTTCCCGCCGGAATTGGTGTTAACGAGCTCGGGAGGCATGATGATATTGCTCGTATTGAGCATGCCGGTACCAATGGAGTTGTTGCTGGGCTTGTGACTAAGAAGAGGATCACCTAAGTGGAGAGGCGGAGGGGGGAATATCTCAACATCGCGTGTACGGAAGGAGTCCGGGGAAGGCTGGACGGAGCTGCTTGTAGTTAAGGCAGAGCTCTCTGGGGACATCAAAGGGGAGGCGTGAGAACTCGATGCTACCGTGGACGAACTTATAGCCGAGGTAGGTAGCGTGCTGTTTTGTATGGCGGGTTGATATGTAGTTTGTACCT
>JAPUUL010000292.1:0-21517 GCA_029590625.1 Lasiodiplodia mahajangana
CGGAGTTCGGAATGCGGCGTAATCAATCAATCAATCCATTGGCGGCGTGGTCAGCTGACGATTTTATTTGACAATTCCTTTGTGATCATGACGTTATGATAGATCCATCACACAAGGCTTCTCGCGAGGACGATTGAGATTCTAATACCGGTGTAAGCGACAATCGATTTGATTGATTGTGTTGAGTGGTAGACGCTAATAATACCAAGGCTTGTGTACCTGAAACTGCCCTGGCATGTTTCCAGACATGTTGGGAATCTCGTTAAATGTCAAATACAGACTACATGCCTAAGGTACCTGCTAGTAAGGTTACTTTCAACGGTGTGATATTATTAGATATACCTCAGAAGCTAAATAGCGTAGTTGGGAAGGTAAATAACAACTGCTAAGCCTCTAAGTTGCTATGACCTGTCGATTTGCGCCCATAACGTTTGGAGGAGACAGATCGATATTACAGCCACCGCACAGAAGAACCGTTTCATCGGCCTTAACGGGTTACCCGATCGAAAAACAACACGGACATAAAGTACCCATCTAATTGTTCCCCATGGAGATGTTTAACGCTTTCAATTGATCTACACATCTAGGTATCAAGTATTTAGCCCGTGAGCCGCTATTATACACTATGTGGAATCTTTGGATTGAAGCTCGCCCACTCGTGTATACCGTGTGAAATGTAGAAACCAAAGCAGAACCAAAGAAACCGGCGTAAGTTAGGACCTTGTCTGCATACTTACTTAGGTGCATTCTGGGAGGAAAAGAGGGCGTCCCGGGGAGCTGGCGACGATCTCTCCTCGTTCTAGCGCAAGGTCCACTGGCGCAGAGACCTGGCCCCGCTGGGAAATGTGACGGATCGAGTGATGTCGTACAACCAAGATCGATCCATCACCAGAAACCCCGATGGTCGCGACGATACGAAGCTGCAGCGCCCGCAATGCTGATGCCCGTCGCGCGCGAAGTTGCTTCCTGCTGGTAAGCCCGCGCCTAACATTCCTCCTACGAATATCCCGCAATTTAAATTGAAAATTTTCTGTCCGCTTCTTCTCATTTCCGACTAGGGATCGTGAAAAAGGGAGAGCTACCTAGGTAGCGGTTAGCGTAGGCTGTCTGAGTCCGAGCGTAGTATTCGTGCGTCATTCATGGGAGTTCAGCTTGAAAGAGTGAGACAGAGCCGAGTTTACGAGAGCGTTTCTGCGTGATGAATAAGCTGCGCGAGAAGGAGAAGAGGCTCAATTATTGGTGCCTCATGATGTAGATGGCTATGGGATCATTGACTCCGGTTAGTGGGGAATCGATGCATGGGATTCCCAGAACGCCATCATGTGGCACATCGAGTTTCTATCTCCCCCGACGACTTCTAACACGGTAAGTCTGACGGTAGCACGCAGCGTGCGCGCATATACATATGAAAAAAAAGCCACGGTACTACCTACCTATCTCCAATATGTGGCACTGCCGATCCCTCCGATCATCACCCGCCGTTTACGCTGATAAAAACAGCCCGAGTATCCGAGCGAGCGACTTTTTGGAGATGATAGAGGTAAGGAAGTTCGTGTGATGTCTAACACAGCTTGCGATGTCGCTTGAAGCGGGAAGGGGAATTCCCAGGCAGGCTTTCATGCCTACGTTTGGGACATCTACACTGTACATTCATTCGGTGAGATGCTCGAAGGTCGGATTTGTAGAGGTGGTGTAAGACGGGAGGGGAGTAGACGGTGATAAGATCGATCTACATGCTTTGCTCTTGGCTCTATGCCAAGTATTGTACCTGTTTCTCCTCTCCTCCTATACCGGATCAAGAGGGGACGGGACGCATTGGAGAGCACCTAAGTTATCCCAAGGCTGTATGTAGAATAAGTATGTAAATCTCATCGTGTGACAATTCACCTGCTTAGCCGAAACCAAGCTATTCTCATAGAAAACAAGGCAGGTCGATCTTGGATGTCCATAGTAAGTATGTATGTATGCATCGTACCTTACCCAGCTCAGGGCATACCTTGCTCGTAACGCCTCAAACCAATGCTGATTCACAGGCGCACGTGGCCCCCAGTTTTCCCCATACACTGATGTCTGAAATCCCCCATCCTCGTCCTCTCGTCCCTTGCTTGTTGTTGGCGTTCATCTCCACTGGGTCCTGCTAATTCGAGACGACGACGAGACCAATACAGCTCACCGATCTGGTCCAATAGCTGCTCACCCGGTTGCCGGATTCGGTAAGTCGAGCTTGGACCACACGCCAGGTGAGCTAGGCCATCATTGGCTTTCGCAGCCCTGCCGCTTTCCCAAATAGGAACTCCGTAAAGTCCATGAATTATACCAGTACCGTGTATCCATACAGTACACACTGTCTATTCATTATAAATGTAGTTAGTCATCCAGTAACTACTAGATGAGTCTATCACGAGATTTATGTCTGCACACGATATCTCACCATATTGTTCTCCTTCCATTCATTTATTCCATACGGTTCGAGAATATGAATAATACATACTACAGAATCAAACAATCCAACCACATGATCGTTGTTGGGGTGGTAATACACTATCTCAGCTCGCTCGCCCGCTAGATAAGCAGTTCCATTTGTGGGATACTTTAGCAGTCAATGCAATTATCAGTTCCATCAGACCGATATACCTTGTAGCAGGAACGCATAGCCGTCTTGGGAAATCGCCCCCCTACCCCTATAGACTCTCGTTGTGAGGGGGCAAAACACTAGGCGGGTAGATTCGGCCATTCGGTATGCGAGTTATAGCACCTAAATATATTGCCTCGACACGTCGTCGACATCCAATCATACCTCGGAGGCACTAGATAATAGAGGATGGTGAGATCCTTCTGTCCCACTTAAGCATCTTTCCATCCATAAACTCACCGTTGTTTCATGCAGGGAGCGTGGTATCGGTGACTAGGCGCCCAACAATGCTTACGAAAAAACACTCGCTTGGACTGCCGTATCTACCGTTTTGTGCCCGACGATTGGACACGCTATAAATTGTGTCCTGCACAATATTTTAGTCTGCCTAGGTGTGTGGCCTTGGAACCTGCGGTTTGTGGTCTGGCTGGGGAGTTTTGCCGTCGCCCCCCTAACCCAGTGGCACACATATTGAGATATCGGCCACCAACAGCCGAGATTATGCACGTTTGTCGACTCGGCGCTATTGTCCAAATCCTTATTAGAGCCATGAGAATTATATGCGTATTTTTGCCTTACCGATTTAAAAACCGCTATATTGACATGTGATACGTAGGCCAGTCATGATTGGAGTAATCATGTGGCGCAACCGTTCACCTGATCTCTGGTAACATTCATGTATAACTAAAACTAATCCATCTATGCCTGGGGTATTTCGGATTCTGAAATAGATGAACCTATAGAATGAGGGATGAGTTGTAGGAGTAACTTCAATTAAATCAACTGAATGGATGCGCCATGTGCTGCTTATGTAATATAGTCTTCAAAAAGCCCCCAATAATTGCTTGAGTGGATCCATATTTTAAAGCTCCGAGATCCCCATCTGGGGTTCTGACGAGATGGCTGATCATGGTGATCTTCGACAGACTTAGGTAAGCATCATTAGTTTATTCTTTTCGATCTACTAGTCTCCAAGGTACGGGAGTTTCTGATAACTATTGATCAGCGTTGAGCCTCTTTACATTTTCAACGTATATCTTGTTGAAGCACTCAAATCTGCATTCTACCTAATTGCTTGACATAATCCTTACGTCTTATTCACGGCATAATGTCTCTTGCGTGATGCCGTGCATAGTTCTACCTGACAAACACATTGGTTGGTCTTGTTATGCATCATAATAAGCAGGCAACGGATGACATATGTCCGCTGCGTTCTTTGGGAATCTATGGACAGAGTTGAATTATGGGCGGTGCTGAGGTAGGGGTATGACGTCAACACTTCATGATCCTAACAGCTCCGAATCGGGTAATTTCCTGTCAAGAGGGGCAATGCAGATGCTCTGTGGCCCTCATAAAGTTGTTTGTTATTCTCGCAGTCTCAACAACTCTGAGATGTTAGTAAGTCTTATCCAAAAGAATAGTCATAACTTTGTGATAAGGTGGTGTTTAAGGTTTACCCGCGCGTAGTTTTTCATAAGTACTTAATTAGGAATTTGGTAATTATCAGTATCGGGTTCGGAGATAGCGCAAATCGATGATAAGCTGCCGGAGATGCTTCGTATCTCTTGGCAATGTACAAGCCGTTAATGTTTCTTTCCGATGATACCGTGTCGTCTTGGGAGAAAGTACTGTGTTGCACCTTACAGTGCACAGCCGTTACTGGCACTCCTTACTAAGGTATGCGTACTAATATCCCAGGCACTGACCAGGTATGTGATAGAGCCGTATGCAAGACAAGTTCACTAAAATCTGTGGCGTTATGCAAGTACAAGGTCGTGTAAAGAGAATCATACGTTTTGCGACGAGCCCATCCTCCTCGCCACAGCAGAATTCGCTACCGTCGCGCCTTGTGAATTCCACGACATCTCCGACTTGTGCCGTCTTTCAAGGCCAATTGGTGCCGAGAAGCGCTTCGTGAATCTTACCGATGGAGGGCTGTTTTTGATATTAGCTAAGATCGCCCTTGGGCAAAACCCGCGCAACAACTAACATATCTGACCAATGACAAAACCCTTTCAAGGATGACTTGATAGCGCCCCATACCATACGGCTGCAAAGGAGGCATAATTAGGAATACATACACACATAGTACATACATACATACACAGATGCAGGGACGGGGTATACTCACGGCGCTCGCTTAGGTGGATTGTCTCAAGAAACGGTTCAGAAACTACTTTCGACGGGTAAGTTTAGACGCAGCATGGGGTCGCTTTCATACATAGGTATAATGGGACCGGTGAAGGCGCCAAGTAATAAAGAGGAAAGTGTCAATGTCGATCGTAGCACTAGGAAACGTCAAGGAAACGTCAACATCCCCTCATTCACCCTCCATCATGGAGCATAGGTAGCATCTTTCTGATAGACCCCGTTTTCAGGGCCGGACGGTTTGGAAGCGTCCCTACATGTAGGATGGCCGGATTTGCTCCTTTGTAACAAGTCGCTGGGTTATTTGCTTGCCCCTGACCGGCTTCATTTGGCGACGAGGGCAAGTCAACCCGATCTTGGTGGTTGTAAAGGAGGGCCGTTGTCGGACGTCTTATTAATTCCAGATTGTGTGAGAAGTTCGCCACCAAGGTTCTTTCTTATCACTACAACTCGGTAGATACATGAAAGGAATATAGCGATGCGAAATCATCTCGTATTTGTGGTTAGCAGGAAGCTCCCGTCGCTAGGTATCATACGAAAAGGCTGCAACCAAGACCCTAGGAAGAGTTTTAATTCTAGATGGCTTCGATGGAAGGGCCAGCCTTTTATATCAAGTGCCAGGAGATCTTGTTAGGCTTAGTGGCCAGGGATCGTGAATGGTCCAGGCCGTGATGGGCTCCATATCTCGGTGTCTGGCCAAGTGCGCATTGTGCAGATCTTGCCTTGCAGTCGTATGCAGCGATCCTGTAACCCGATACCTACAGTAAGTAAAAGGTGTTGCGGTCAACCATTGTTTTTTTCGCTTCGGAAATTTGTAGCAGAGCATATGCAGGCATCAGGGATGAAAGATAAAGCAGCTTTGTAGGTATGTAGTGCGACTCGACCCTTCATGTCAGGTCCCGACACTTTGGCGTTTGGGTATACGATAATAATGTTGTTCCGGCTCTCTGTTCTCGGCTTCTGGATTATGCTTATGTGATGACTGCTTTAAAGTTCATGTTAATTAGGCATTCATCAGGCTTTGGAATGAGAGTAAGTATGTAAGATGCATCCTTATTTACCTACTTGTTGCTGATAATGCCGAGTGGGTAGCGGTGGCATACTACCTACATAGCTAGAGCATAGGTAGGTTAGGTAGCTTTTATGCCCATAACCATGCAACACAAAAATTTCTCTCTTGTCCAATCACAATTGAAAATCCCGGCGCCAAATTCTGGTTGGTTTACTAGCGCATGCACGTTATAGGTGACCGTGCCATCCCTGAACACTCATCGAGCCACCCTGCCAATAATACGATAATACGCCTGTGATCCGAGGGAACCGGACTTTGACGGGGCGTAAAAAGTGTAGGTTGGTATCTAGATAGAAATAGTCTGCCGGTACCCAGTGTATGTATGATATTCGCGGGCCAAGAAGGTTGATTAATGGGCTGGAGAGCTGCAATGCTTTGCTTATACCTACCTACATATATAGCATCTGCTAGGGCGGAGTGGGTACAGCATATAGGACAATCTGCCATTCCTGATAAGACCCTATGGCACAGTGCTGTGAGCGAACCGCATAAGCATAAGCATCGTGAACCTTTCTGCGGAGATATACGCATCTCGAGACCAGGTATTCCATGAAAAGGTGGAGGGTGCCACTTTCGAAGAACTATCTCCAGATTCTCTAGATGCCGTTGTGGAACTAAGTCTAATAGACGGAGCTTCACTGACTCGAGATGAAAAGACCAGATCCTCCCATGACGTACGTGTTTGGCAGACGGTCGTAAATCGTACACTCGTCAGCTCCGGTGATGATTCGGGATACCTAGTCAGCCCATCTAATTCTAGGTGGCATCATTGGGAGTGATTCTCGCCCTGTGTTACCTGTCGATTATAGCTTTTTAGCGACCCGGGCTCTCGTCTCTAGGGAGATGCGACGAAGACCCTTTAGACCCTTCAGACATGTACGGGAGTTACCGCCTTGCGGTGTGTGTATACGTATGCCTATTAAGAAACTAGTAGCTGCATCACCCCCTTCTTCTCAGGCCGGGATGGAACTATATACGCATAGCATCACAGTAGGTATCCGGGGAGAACGAAGCGCGCATTGGTGTTGCATCCAATGCTGGAACTAATGCCAGTGCTCGTCTGGGTCGAAAAAGATTCGACTGATGTATAGCTAACGAACGTATGATTCGCAGTGGCAGAATCCTGATAAAACGCTGGGCCTTCATGAGCTGTGGCGGATGGGGTTCTGTGATTGGGTGACAATAAATGCATGCTTGATCCAGTTGACCGTAAAGAGGGGTTGAGGTGGCTGCTAATTGGAAGAGTAGCATCCTCAAACTGCTAGGCTATAAGCCATAGCATGATCAAACCGCGTAGCCGGGTCTTGGACTTCATCGCCTAGGTGACAGGACGCGGGATTCGGCGGAAAGGCAGGATGTTTTTGTGCTCAGGAACAGAAGGATGGCAGTTTCACGGGATCTAGGTGCGGCACGGGAATCTTGGAGCTTTCTAGCCGCTCGGGCTCGGGGTTCTGTCTATGTATGGTGCACTTAAATAGCTGCTGCTGAAGCCGCATGAGAGATATGGGGCGGGCAATGGTTTTCACGACTCGACTGCCCGCGGAAGAGGCATCCACACATACTTAAGGTACGCATACTTTGACTGTGGGTGTGGTGTTATGGTATGACATGGTGTGGTTTATCTCGTGGCAGCCACCGATTATATCCGACACCTACCTCTTGGGCTGGGCTAAGTAGATGGTAACCTGTAATGTACATAGTATCTAGGGATGCACAGAAAGCGGCGCGAAATGGCGCCTTCACAACCCTGTCCGTGCTGACTGACGAGCGAGGGAGCGAGGTCGCATCTCGCATAACGAGAACGCGATAAGACAGAAAGAGCGTTTGCCTACTGTACAGTGAGTGCACTGCCTTCCTGCCTGCTTGCCTCCCTCAAAAGCCTCATTTATGATGTGCTCGTCTTGCTGCTATTATCAATACTGTCACCCCACTACTGTATGCGACTCTCCTCTCCTTACTAGTACATACTTAATTCATGTACGGTTGTTACTTGCATTGTGCAGCCAGGCCGTTCCGCAACGCATGCCGGATAAGGCAAAGGAAAATGGTACCTATATATGTAAGTGGGTGGGCACTTGGTGGTTTACGCCGTGCCTTGCCTTCTCTCTCGCACGGTGCTTTCGGGCGTAGGTGCCTGTTCCACCCAGCACAGGACATTCTTGGCGAGGCCGATAAGCAGGCCGTCCCTGCTCTCATTTTTTTCGCAATTTTTCTGCTCAGATATTTTGCGACGACCTGAGACAACAACTCCCCTCCACCTACGTCATTTACTTCCCAAAGCAGCCCCACGAGTTGCCCTGATCATGCAGTACTTACGCCTACACTATCTTCGAGTTCCACAGTAATTTTGTAGCAAACTTACTCCTACTTACTACTTAGGTATTTTAATAGAATGCTCCGCATCCGGACTTCTGAATTGCATCAAATCGTGCCATGTTTATCACCTTCGGGCATCTTGATCCGACTGCGTATGGACATTGTAATGTTGAAGCCCGCTAAGACTGAAGGTGACGTTTCTCAGCTTTGCTTAGCTGTGCGCCTATAAGTAAATCTATCACAAAGATAGCCACTTTAGGTAAGTGAAATGGAAAACAAACACTACGTTAAACCCTTAGCTATGTAATTCATAATGAGACGTCAATTCAAGACCGTAGGTAGGTAGGTACCTTAGCAAAAGGCCAACCCTCTAAATCGTAAGCCTTTGTGCTAGACAGTGCGAATACCTAGCAGTGGTGGCTATGTCATTACTGAGATAATACAGTGTAAGCAGACCAGAGCCTCCTGGGTCGGGGATGTTATCTACCTACCTAGCAGATAGCTATCACCCCCCTTGTAATACACGTTCGATTATAATTCCTGTTAAACGGTAAGCAGACCCGGGTTTTATACTGTTTAGAAATAGGTCGTTAGTCCTGTAGGACAAGTAGATTGCCCTAGGAGAGGCTCTAGCGAAATAAAATATCGACATCTTGTTTCTGATGATTGTTGTCAAGTACTTTACCGATTTCATAGATGATCTAGCCAGTGTCTTTCTTTCGTCCCCGATGGATTACACATCATATATCGACCTTAATTACTGAAACGCACAGCCTTATTCCGTTCGATTGAATCGCTTTGTGATTCCTACCTGGGTTGGGCTAGACTGCCTATCTAGGCCGATCTAGGTAAGTAGACGAGAGATCTTGGCTGACAAAACACTGTGCGACACCAAGAGAACATCGTCGACTGCTTTGCCTATTAAGTGGAGTACAGTGTCGGAACTATCGCAGCTTAGCCCTGCCCCAACACCTAGTGGACTCCTCAATGCTCAATGGACTCCTCCCATTGACATGCATGCATGGGGTTGGTTACATGCAGCCAAGGGCTTGGAGGTGTGGTACCTAACTTGCCTCACAAAGGTGTAGTACTTCCTCCCAAGGTATAGCATCCCCCGGGCGCCGTAGCTCTCGCGCCCGCCACTATGGCGGTTACACTACAGTGTACCAGTACAGTATGGTGCCTCGCACTAAAAACCCTTTCGCACTCCAGGACGTATTAGTAGACTGGCGCACCTTTCTTGACCTGCCTTTTATCCTCCCGCCCAGGTAGGCTTTGTTGTTGGCTACCAAACCTCCCAACCTACATCGTCGTCACCTTGGAAAGGCAGGCCTAGGATTGTATGTATTGACTGGCTGACATCCGAACATCCCATCGTCTTGTCTTGACTATCGGTTGCTATCAGGCGCGCGTGCAACAAGCCATCCCCCTAGACCGGCCGTCTTCCGCCTACTCCCGCCTCCCTCTTGCCACCCTCCGTTCCGCATGTTGTTATTCCTACTTCTACATCTCAGGTAGAGGGTTTAGGGTAGAGAATCTGCGGCTAGTCTGCTCATCGTTTGCAAAGTAAGTTGCTGTTCGGCATATTCTACACACTTATATAACGTCGCCGTGTTAAACCTCCACTTCTTACCTCCACAAGATGAGAGCGGAAATGGTGTAAGCCAGACATTGACTAAATGGAAACAAAGGAAGTGCTAGCCACCATATTATCTCTTGCAAACTCTTCCCATACCATTCACCCCATCCTCTCCAATCCTCCACTTGCGCTTTTCCGGCACCAAGGCGCAATTGTGAACGGATCACCACGTTTGTGTGTGTGTGTATGCGACCCGGGCATTGATAATCGTCCCGGTCCCTCTGCGATCTTTGTCGTCCGGTCGTCGCCCTCGCTTCTCGCAGTTAACCGAATCCCCCTCCTCTATTGAATGACGGAACCCCTATAATCTCGCCCGATTGTTCCGGTTTCCCCGTCTATCTCCTAGGCTACATTGGATCCCCTTGGTTACCTTGGGAATTGTTCATTGGGACTACATCTTCAGGAAGAGCTTGTTTGCATTGTTGCTGGAATATTGCCGCTGCACTCATCTCGAAACGAATATTTTGTCCGCCAGCCTCCGTTCAGCTCCCGAAGAAATAAACCTCCACATACGTTGTCTTTGAACGGATTCGTTTGGCTACACGTTTTTGTAAGTCGACATGTCTTGTTAGCTATTTCTACACATCCGCCTCTATTTGAAGAACTGCAACGTCGGTTAGTTGAGGCCGAGACATAAACCGACTCGGGTGCCACGTGGGGAACTGGTGTCCGGGGATCTAGGGTGATCGGGAGAAAATGCCAGACGTCATTCCAGACGCTGTCGCCTGGGACAACCCCATGGTTTTTTGAAATTGTCTCTCGTGTTTGCTTCCGGCATCGCATTCCTTCCAAAACTACTTGTTGAGTCGCCTGTGATGGTGACTCAGTCATAAAATCCTCACGATGCCCGCCTCTGACTCTTGCACTGCACACGACCTTCAAAATTGGTCCACTGTTCTATTCCGGGGGCGGCAAACAATCCGTGCAACCACGCGGAATTTAGGCCGTTTACAGCCCTCATAGTCATTTTTTAGTCTCATTTTTTTTTCGTCATATCATGGAACCTTATATTTCGCGGAAATATGCTAACGGAACTCCCCTCCTTCCTAGGCGCTTGCATAGATCCAGACGCTCTTCCTGGACATAGCCTCGTTGCTGCCGCTCTTGGATCTCCCGGATCTGAGCCGTGGTACGAAGTTTGGCGCACGATAATATTTCCTTGTTTCCCTCGCACCAGACCTATTCTCCCTAAGCCTAACAGTATTATCCTAGCTGATTTCCGCTTTACCACTCTCCCCCCCATCGCCTTGTGTTGTCCGGCAACCCAGATCTTTGGGAATGCCTTACACGCCTCCTGCCCACTGTTCGCCCCCTGCTTCAGCTCCAACCTCACCAGATGTCAGCCGGCGCTCTTCATTTAATTCGGGCACAATAACTCACCCGAGACCGGCGCTGCCACGGTCAGCCTCGTACCTCACAAGACATCGCCGCTCCATCTCAGCCACCGCCGTACCTACGGTGCAATCTTTTAAGCATGGATCGACGCCGGATATAACGCCTTCTGGTACCTCGGAGAATCTGAAGGAGCTGGCCGCCACTAATTCATCCACGATCCGACAATCGCCGCCTCCTGTTGCTGACGCCAAAGCTATGCCACCAGGCGCCATTATCTCACCCCCGGAATCGTCCAGCGAAGATGAAGGAGTGGCGGACCCGGAGGAGCGGGGAAGGGAAATTGAGAATATAAAAGAACTGAAAGAGGCGATTAGTGCGATACCACAGTGTCGAGTTGGTTCGCCAAACAGAATCCCGCCCAGCGGTTTAATGATGCTTCCACCCCAAATTGACCAGCGTTTTGAGACACCGCCGAAGCCTACCATTCGCACAACAGATCTCAAGTCAGGACGCCTACCGTCCCATTCGAGGTCCAACACAGATACTGACATATATTTCAAATCGCCCGAGATGTCCCTAAACTCATCCGAAGAGAGCTCTGAGCAAGATGAATTGATTAAGAAGCCTCCGATGCTACGGAAAAAGTCGGGCGAGTTAGTTCGGCCTGCGCTACGCCCGGCATCTTTACGGCGCCCATCAAGCATGCCAGGAACTCCTACTTTCTCTAAAGCCGTGCACTTTGATTCTCACTTGGAACATGTGCGGCATTTCCTGCAAGTTGATAGACCGCTTGCTGTCAGCACAGGCTCTTCGCCTGTTGATAATTACGATAGCGATGCGGAGTATCCGTTCAAGTCGAGCGATAAGCCGGACGCACGCTCACCTCCTCATGAATGGGAGATTGTAGTGAACAATTTCCCTTCCGAAACGCCTATCCGGAAAGGTCTACCTGTCAGGTTAGAAAGAGTTTGGATGTCACCAGATCAAAAGTCATTAATGGGTTCTGTCTGCGTGGCCAATTTGGCATTTCAGAAATCTGTAGTTTGCAGATTTACCTTCGACTACTGGAAAACGACCTCGGAGATCGGCGCAGAATACCACCACGAGATCCGGCCGAAAGGAACTGAAATGGGTCATGACCGGTTTCAGTTCAGTATTAAATTGTCCGATATAGCTAACCTCGAGACCAAAACGCTTTACTTTTGCATTCGGTACAATGTCAACGGACTCGAGTACTGGGATAACAACGATAGGATCAATTTCCAGGTCGATTTCCGTAAAAAGTTCGTCCCTCGGAATGGTAAGAAAGGTTCCCAGGGAGCATCTTCAAGGGCCGCCAACGCCCTACCTCGCAGTAATCGCCGAACAAACCCTTCTACCGTCCCACGGCCCAGGTCTATGCCCGTCGGTGCGTTGGATGAGTTCGGAAAGGTGTCGACGGCCGCCGACATGGACAAGCCTATTCACGAATTTCTTGGCGAATCCGAACCGACCGGTCTGCGTCTCAAGATTTCCAAGTCAACGACAAGCCTTCCCAGTGACAACCTGCCGGGTCGGCTGTCGACTCCGAGTGGTGTGGCATTTGCTAATCGCTATGATTTCGGTGCTTCGCTTAGCGCAGCTAAGCAGGCTCAGAAGAGTCCGAACTCGAGTCCACGGCAGAATGATGGTCTTTACATGAAGGCACACCAGAGAAAACTTTTCGACTCATCTACACCCTCGGAGGTACCTCGATCACAGAGCAATGTAACGCAGGTCGGCTCTCTTACCGTTCAGCAACAAGCTAGCCTGCAAACATACACAGCTACGCCTCTTAGTCCCGAGGCGGTTAACTCTTCTTCCACCAGCATTACCTCTGCCTCGTATGAGGAGATTCTCAACAAGTATTGCTTTGTACGTACATAAAACAAATTTCCGGCCACCCACGGATCCTAAAGATACTCTGGTCTCGATATAGTTCCCAGTACAACTAACAGCTTGGTGGTTATAGTTCAATGGTTCCAAGCAGTCTAGCCCTCAGCTCAAGGACGGCACTTTGACCAGCAGCCGATACGACGGCGCGGATGAGTATTCAATTCAGAATTCCACGAGTAATCATTCGAGCCTGGGTGGAAATCCCAGTGGTAAGGACAGACCGCATCATGGAGCCGCGCACCATACTTTGCACCACACCCCGGGCTTTTTCACGGAGGCCAATTTCACGACTGCTAGTACCTCGCTGGCGGAGTCGCCCATTCAGAGCCCTACGGCGCCTGGGAAGCCTTTCAACTCATCCGATGCCAATACGCCTATGGGAAACTACCTCGCCACACCTAATACAATTCCAAACGGGTCCGTTCCTGGCCGAACCCAATATCGACACATTCAACACATGCAAGACCGCCCCCCATTCACTTCAGACACCCATCCTGCCAGGGCAATTAGTTGCTGAATGAAATTGACAAGTTTAAGGAGGCAAGATTCCTTGGCGGGAGCGCACAGATAGGATTTTCTTAATTCTTTGATTTCTCTTCTCTGGACATTCTTTTTTTGCCGGCATATCTAGCCACGGTGTTCCGGTTGTGCATAATGGCGTTTCGGGGCATATGTTTTTATGATACCCCCATGTACACGATAGGCGGGGGTTACACAATATCGGACGGTCATGACGGATTGACAGCACGCACGGCCGCACAGGGTTGACGGGAAAGCGAACTACATGCTATTCGCATGCTACATGCGCTAAGGTCGTGCCGAAGTGCCTAGTTAATAGATGGCGAGGAGTTTGGGATTTCGACCGATTCCTGGTATACATACAAAAGCACGGTCGAGACAGAGCACAAAAAGGCAGATTAGGTTTTGTCAATGAGTAGTCGGGTAGCTTGCTTGTTTTAGCGAGATGGATATTAGCTACAGGAACCAAAAATTGACACGATTGCCTACCTTTAGGTTATGCCATGTGCCCATAACTTGGCTTTGTGAACTTGTAAAACACCCTGCATGGGAAGCGGACTGGACTATGTTATCTGAGGATTGAAACAAAATAGATACTTAGTAGGTAGTCTCTTCGAATGATAGGCAATCACGCCACCGGACACTGTGGTCAGAATCATCCGTACGCTTTTACTATGATCGGCTAAGCCAAGTTTTTCGCATGAATCCGTGTATCTTGAGGTTACAACTCCGTGTTGTCTAAGTACACAATTGTCTTAGTGAGATCGCCGTTGGGAGTGGACGGAGTAAGTAGGTAGAGGTGGGATAGTCCGAACGCGGAGAGAGGATTCTGGACGTAGGGTGAGGAGGTGTTCCCGCCGTATGGGGGCGTGGGACGAGGCACTNGGGATTCGTAAGGCGTACTTGGACGACGGACGAGCTGGGCAAGTTCTACTGGCTCGGTTCTCTTGTGACACGCTTGTGCGCGGGTAGGTTTGTGTCTGGTGTGCTTGTGCCTGAGCGAAACTGCAGGCTACGGGCGATCGCTATCCTGTACTTAGATCGTACGAAGGGAATGTCATTACTTTTTAGGTAGTGGTTAGCGGTCCGGCCAATACCTAGCATTCGGAGAGATAGGTGTGCTAAGTGGTAGCGACTTTCACGAAAATCCATCATTGCTCCTGTGGGAGATTCTGCCTGGCCGGATAGGGGCGAGATATATAGCTCGTACTACGATCAGGGAGGAGGTTGTCTTAGTACTAAGGCATCCAGAAGCGTGGCGCGAGGGCTCGCAAAGAATTAAACGCTCTTTTCCCTGGCCTAGATGTGGATGAGAGTAACAATGAGATGGCATGTGAAAGGTGGTATTGCGAAGTGCGATCCTTTCTAGTGATAGTACGGGATGGGCTTTCGGAATTCGGTCTTGGGCAGTATCACTGGTATTCACTCGGCATTCCCGGTGTGAGGTGTAGTACCAATAGGCGTCTCCGGACCTAGCAAGTCGTGCGAGATGGCTAGTTGAGATCGTTCCTGTTGCTGTCACTTGATGACGCGTGGCCTATAGTGTACTAGGATGACGACTACTGGGGTGTCTGTACTACTTTTTCTCGGCATTAGGATTCTAGAATGGGATTTGGGTATGGTTATTGTCGAAAATGTAGACATCCCCGTCTTGTCGATGGGCTTTGAAGTAGCACGAGTTTAGTTGGCATGTTGGAATATACAACGTTACGTAGAATTTAGATAAGCTGAAAAAAGGAACGATGAAATGCAAGTTAAGGATACTCATTTGGCTAAAGCCACAGCCGCTACCGGTACCGTACCTGGAGAGGCTATCGTGAGACTCCAGAAGAAGGCTATTGCAGGGCCCAGAGGGCTAAACAAAAGGGCTCTTCTTATATATACGTAGGATAAGTAGCCAGAGAGGAGATTTTAGGAACCATCGCGCAACAACAAGAGCCTATCACCTATCTCAAACTAAGTGGCCCCCGAGATCTTTTAGAGGAATGTCCTGGTATATCCTTTAGGTGTGGCTTGCAAATCTGGCGGCTGTCGAAGATCGTTTGAAGATGGTTGACGATGTGCTACCCTCTATACATATAAACTAGAGAATCGTGTATATACTTAATGCCAATATGTGGCTTACGATAAGACGGGATTCGTTTCGCATAAATATACGTCATGGTAAATAGAATATGGTATTTTAGGACAGAAGTATGCAATGACGCCTGGAGAGACGGCATGGCCATGAGGTGGCTCGTCATCCTGGTGCTACTTCCTGTCCGGCTACGTTCCTAGAGGCTCCCTAGGGTGCCGAATGCCTATTGAATAAACTTGTATCAGTTGTACGAAAGCGTTAATAGACATTGAGTGTAAACATTAAACTGCCTCGCCTCGGGAGCTAACGATCCCCCCCCATGTCATGCTCAACGAGAAATTATCTACTTACGTTACAGATTTTCAGTCTTCTTACGACGTAGTTAAGTAGGCATCATTTATAAACGATCGCATCATAGGGTCCGCGTAACACTTAAGGGTTTGACCCGTTATTCAATAATAATAAGTTACAATTTTATAGATTCTACATTTTTGATATCCAACATGCCCAAAGCGAAATTAAGCTACAGGCTCATATCCAGCANGGGGGGTGCAAGCCGTCGGGAATGGCCACCTTGGTATCGTAGTATACCGGGGCGGGGTTTCCCTTCCACTTCTCCTTGATGCTAGGGAGCACCGTCCTCTTGGACTTGCTAGCGCATGCTAGGTTGGGCCCGGGGTATCTCTTGTTACCGCCGTCTTCGTTAAAGACACCAGCGTACGACCAGTTGAAGTACATGTCAGAAAGCTCGATCTCGCCATCCCATGGACGAACGACGTCGCCAGTCTTGTCGGCTACCATCTTGAAGACGTTGGCGCCGACGTCCCAGCGACCCAGGGTGTGTAGTCCCCAGTTGGCGGAGACGGTGG
Source organism: Lasiodiplodia mahajangana (assembly GCA_029590625.1). Taxonomy (NCBI): domain Eukaryota; kingdom Fungi; phylum Ascomycota; class Dothideomycetes; order Botryosphaeriales; family Botryosphaeriaceae; genus Lasiodiplodia; species Lasiodiplodia mahajangana. Next base: position 16,522 of record JAPUUL010000292.1, read on the forward strand.
CGATCTCGCTGTAGTGGTTGTAATAGTGGGAATCGGTGGTTCCCACGAGGTGGCTCGGTACAGCGTCTCCGAGGAGGATGCCGAGGATTCTGTTCTGGATGGAATACGTCTCGTTCTCATCGAAGGTGATTAGGACAAGGGTGTTTTGCATAAACCGCTTGTCGTTGAGTAGAGGCTCTAGGAAGGTACGTGTCCATGTGCCAGCGACAGTGACGTCGGTGTCGTGACCATCGCTCGTCATGTTTGGGGTGATGAACATCCACTGAGGTAGCTTGTTGTTCTTGAGATCCTCGTGGAACATAGTGATGTTCTTGATGACGGCCAGACGATCAAGATTACCAGCGGCGGAGTTGTATGTCATCTCCGGGTTATGTTTGCGGACATAATCATTCTTGCCGTTCTCGTGGTTAATCCAAGCCGAACCTTGGAAACCACTGAAGGGCTGGTCTTCCTCGTAGTGACCCCAAGAGATACCCTTGTCCTCGAGGAGGTCGACTATTGTTGAGACGTTCTTATCAACCTGAGTGAAGTCGTCGTTCTGCATGCCACTATAACAATCAAGGTCAGTCATCGCCGATTTTAGCTTGCTCTACAAGTATTTTAAGGGAAACGGTCAAAGTCACATTCAGGCTTGAAAGGGCGCCTTCATATTCTTAAACACGCCGAGGGCTGGGAAACATAACTTTGGGGTCTACTCACAAATAATCTCCTCCGACGGAGGCGATGTAGTTTGGCTGCGAAGGGTGTGTTACAGCGTGGTAGCCGCTGAGAGTGATCCCCTTCTTAGCGAGCCAGGCGAGATTCGCTATAAGCCGTGTTAGCCGGCGATGTGCCAAATAGCCAATTGGCTAAGTTGAGAGAACTAGGAACGTACGATCATTGATAGCCATATCATAATCGGTATTCTCGAGCCAGATGACGGCGAAGCGATCGAACGCCTTGCCCTTAACATGGCTGGTAGGACTCAAGGTCTTTGCAGTGGCGGCAGCGGCGGCGACATCGGCAGTGCCCGTTGCCGTGTACATGTTCTCGACCTGGGCGGCGGCGGCGCTGGCAAGCAGCAAAACGGACGGAATGAGTGACTGCATCATTGACGTCCGACGGCAACAGCTTTTAGAATGTTCGAACTCGACCAACGAACGATGCTGTGTAGCGGTGACGAGCAAGACACGCAGAACGAGCAGAGCGCGCTGGGAAGATGCGCATGGCTTTTTAATGGCCGGCAGGCTGAGGTGGTGCCGATATGCTGGACCTCGATCGTCGGCCAAACGAGCTGCCCGAATGGAACTAGCTATACGGATGCTTGCACGTGGGGTGAGAACGGGATCATCATCATTGGCTGATTGGTCTAGCGGTGGATGAGAAGGGTAGGTAGGGTAGACGTCGTTGTTCCACCTCAACCAAGCTCTTCAGTTAGCTCGTCGGCGGCTTTCCCTAGGGATCTACACATCCAGTTAGTAATGTGTACGTGTGTACATCAGTATAACGGTATTGTCCGTAGGCTCCTCACAGATCTTCTCTTTCGCCCCTGCTTTTCCTGATACCGTTGCTGACTAGATAGCACTAGGCTATCTTCCTATCTAGATACTGATTCGTATTATTTCCAACGCGAAGTTACATGGTGATTATCTCAAAACAACAGCAACGGCAACAATACTATACTCGCAGCTACTAGTTTATCCTAGAGCATGTAGGTATTTCATGTGAAAGGTCTTGGCCAGGACAGGGCAAAAATACGGTAGACATGCAGAGAGTGTGGAGTCACAAGCACAAGCTGCGAGATACATACCTACATACCTACATACTACTCTACCTGGACATGTGTGGTTCCTTGAATACCTATGTGCTGCAGGTATGTGGCTTACTTGCATGCTGTAGTACGTATGCATACGCAACAACATTGATGAACAAGGACGGAATTGGCCTCGGACCGATCCCAAGGGCGGTATTAAGTAAAGATTATGGTTAGTACCTAGTCGTACGTAAGGTTATAGCGCGGAGACTAATCGCAATTGATGGCTACCTAACCTAAGCAACGTGAGGAGAATACGTAGACGTAGAGATAATACACAAGATACGATTGGGAGATATGGCACCGTGTTAAATTATGTAGATAGGTAGTGCCATCATCCGCGAGAAAAGAGATGCAAGAGTGGGGTGCACGTGCATGTTTGATGGCCAAGCATTGGCAAGCATTGGCAAGCTCATCTCGGCGACGCCACAGAAAATGCTTGTTGACCTCCTAATACTGGTAAGGCTTGGTCCCGCGAGCTACCAGACCGGGGAGTGGGCACCGAATAATCCCAGCGCTACGCCCGCTGAATACACGCTAAACTCTATCCAGTGAACCATGCCGGCGTGCATTCCACAGCGGGCGAGCCTATGACTGCCCACATCGGTAGCTCTTTTGTAATGGCTGAGAGGTGATTTGCTGAGGCCAGACCATGGTCAGCCACGGTTTAAGCTACCACTAACATGGCAAACATGGCCTCCTGGGAATTTGGGAATTTACCACCGACCACCTACCTACCGCAGCGACGTTTTACACTAGTAGTTCTGTACCACCTGCTCATTATGTAGAGGTAGACTGGTCAACACGCCTCAAGTCCTGTCACGGGTCTTTTGTTTTTTGTCTTCTCTAAATTTTTCCCAACACTCACAGAGGTTGTCGAACACATGGGCTGTTGATAGTAGACGACGATGTTGTTCTCCTAGCCAGGAGTCTGTTTTTCCCCGTCGCCAGAGTATTTAAGCTCGCTTTCGCTCCACCTTGACGCATAGAATCGCCAATTACAGCGCACTGCGCCCAAAGAACCCGGAAACAGAACAAGCACAAATCACAGCACATCCACTACCTAACCATACCAACTCAACAGCATTCATCAAGGATAACACAGCAAGACGGTAGACAATGGAGCTGCTTACCCGTCTTCTTGGCTTTCGCGAGCAGCGAACAGCTTATGAGACCTTTCCCGCCTCGGACCCGGACTCGGATTTGAGTAGCAGAAGTGATCGTGAAATCACGGGTTCCAGTGAAGCTAGTCGCGCACAGTCTAGGTTGCTCGCCGACTTCACACTAGGCTTTGCAGATGGTCTCACTGTGCCGTTCGCATTAACCGCTGGGCTCTCATCACTGGGCCACACTAACACCGTCATATATGCGGGCATGGCAGAGCTAGTCGCCGGCTGCATCTCGATGGGCATTGGTGGCTACTTGGCCGCCAAGGGAGAGCAGGTCAAGGATGACGACCCTGACGAAAACGATGAAGAGGAAAACCCTCTTGCTCAAGATGAAGAAGGCCGAGCTATTAGTGATTACATTGCTCCGCTGCAGCTACCACCAGACTTGCTTCAGAGTGTCATGGCTCATGTTGGGTCATCACCAGACATCGCAGCGATAGTCCAGGCCATTTCTAAGGACGACACGACCGATTCCGTTGGGGCACATCCCATAATCTCTGGCCTCTCTGTTGCCTTTGGCTATCTCACTGGGGGGATTCTGCCCCTTGCCCCCTATTTCTTCGTCAAAACTGTGGCTGCAGGCCTACGCTGGAGCTTTGGCATTTGCCTCGTAGCCCTATTCATCTTCGGGTTTACCAAAACATATGTACTGAACTCCAGCTCTCTACATAAATCAACCTCAAGAAGGGCCGCCCGGTGGATTATTGTTCGCCAAAGCATCTGGGAAGGGCTCACAATGACAGTACTTGGAAGTATAGCGGCCCTTGCAGCTGTCCTGGCAGTCAGGCTGTTTTCCGGTGGTGCAGAATAAACCACGCCCTATCACCACCCTACGGCAGATAAATAGCTTCTTATTGTATATCATACTAGGCATGCTCGTAGTTTTGAGCATCCGCGCTTTAATATGATCTCCCTTGTCCCTCTTGTACCTATNCCCGACATTGGAGGCGGGCCACCACTGCCAATTATCGGTGGTGGTCCTCGAAAAGGGCCGCCCCTTCCCAAAATTGGTGGAGGGCCACCACGACCGATTGGCATCCCGATACCAATTCCAGGCGGGCCCATATTAGGAGGCGCGGTCCATTGTCCAGCGACCGGGGGAGGCGGAGCCATAGGACCCGGCATAGAACCTGGCATAGGACCCGGCATGGGACCCGGCATAGGACCTGGCTGGCCCCATTCTTCGACCACGTCGCTAATGACTGAGCGAGGGCGGCCATGGCCTGAGTCGCCGGAGATTCCCGAACCATTTGAGCTACTACCCGAGCTCCCTGATCCGCTCCGACTACTCGACTTTGAACGACGCGAACGCCTACGACCTATAATAGAGTACGTTAGCCGTAGACGCCTCTTAGCAAGAGAGCCCCCAGGATTAATACATACCTTTTCTGCAGCAGACCCAAATAATTAATAGTAACACTACTACAACTACCACGCCGCTTAGTATTGCCCCAACGTAGCTAGGACTTGAACTCGAAGATTTTGATGTAGGCGCAACTGTAACTAGCGCATCTGTTGAGTATGCGACGCCGTTCCCAAGTGTTAATGTTTCAGTAAATGTCGATTCCGGCCGGAAAATCGTCAGAGTGCGGATCTCATCAGACGGGGGCATTTGCCTCGCTTCCAACGTCGTTTGAGGCTCATACATATTGAGGTACTTTTTCGCGTCCGAAAAGACAGAAAGTCTAGTGCAAGGTAATTCGAAGGGTAATCTAGCTCTTGCGCTCGGGAAACATAAACCGTCAAGATCGTTCGCGATTGGTATTACAAAGATATGATGTTTGCATAGGGGCACAAAAACGGCGTTCTGTGTCCCCCTAGCCTGCTCATGAAAGATACTTTCCATAATCATCATGCCTACCTGGCTCGTCAGTCTCCGAAACCTGCATCTGCAACTGTGACTATCCACAATTAGTATCTACCTCGACTNGGTAACCCGCACACCAAGATCATCTTGTATTCTGACCGCTCTTCACAAGCACGACTGCGGTGTCCCGATCTATGTGTTCGCATGCGAGGTCTTTAGCCAACCACG
>JAPUUL010000293.1:0-21436 GCA_029590625.1 Lasiodiplodia mahajangana
CAGGGCTAACTCGAAGGCGGAGTGGGATCAGCTATGCGAGATCACTGCGCATCGCATCCTACGCAACGGGTTCGTGATTGAATACCTACATGGCATGACAAGTGTGGCAATCGGCGGGGAGCTAGGCACAGGCGTCATTCTCATCGTTTCGGCGGGCAGCCAATCCGTTCGTAATGTCCGGCATACGGAGGCTGGGATTTCAGAGGGGTTGATAGATATGGCACAGGATGGATGTGAGTTCTCCCTTGGTAAACAGCTTTCATGTGTTCCTATTTTAGGCGGCGGCGATTTCGCCTAGCACCTCATTACTTCGGAGCCTTGATGTAAGCCCCTAAACACTTTGTAGATTTCGATCAGAAATCCGAAAAAAAAAAAAAAAAAAAAGAGGAAAGGGAGAAATTGAGAACAATATCGCTAATGCTTAGTGTTTAGTGGACGGTAGGATGATATTATACGGGCTTGCCTTCCATTTCATGCCTGCGGGCTCGTAAACCTGGTGTGATAAGGGCTGGTGTCGTTGGATCCGTTGTCAGGCCGAGACAAGAATAATAGCGTAACCAAAGATACAGGGAGCCAATACTATTCAAAGGAATGTCTTTTTTGTCGTTAAAAATCGAATCCTAAGCCCTCCGCCAATGAAATTAGTGCTTGAGTGGTAGATAAACTGAGTCCGATTCCACAACTATCTACTCATTTATTATGCTCACCATTATAATTAAATTTAGGGAATAGAAGGGGTTCTATATGGTTATATAACTGTCGTAATTTAGCTCTAGCGAAGAATAAACAACACATCTTTAGCACAACTCACCTATTGCCTCAAAATTCCTCATAAGTGTCGTAGTCGTCATCGGTGTCTCCCGCCAGTGGCTGTACTGCTATCTCAAGGTCTATGATGCGGAAGAAAAACCATACTTTCCCATTAAGATATGTGTGGCGGAATCCTGTATGCTGGGGGTCCTTTGCCATTGCCCGTAGTTTCCCTTGTAACAAAGGGTCATTAAGCGAGCAGGGCCTCTGAATGGGCCTGATGAGAATCTCCGCGCAAAGAGCAACGCCAAGATTTGAATGGAGCTCCTCTAATGCGGGACCCGGCCCCCGAATAGTGTGGCCGTGGGACAAGATCGTATCAACCGTCTTTCTAATGCGGCGATTCACATTGAACCATTCTTCGCGAGTGAGGGTAACATCAGTCCTCAACGCAGCGTGTTTCGCCCACAGGGGTGATAAAGACAGAGGCGTATGAAATTGTGATGCCGGGGAGGCGGGATCGTGGGCCACTGGCATAGGAATCCTACTTTTAGAAGGCCCTAGAGAAGTTTGAGTTGACCGGCGAGATAAGTTAGACATGGCTTGGCAAACAGTTGCTCTTCAGGATAATGCCACTGAACGAGAACATATAGGACAAAGAATTAGTCAAAGAATCTGATATGATGCGGGATTGCGCGCGTTTTATAGATGCTACTTGTATATGCATTGTTGTTGAACAAAAGGAAAGATGGTTTAATTCTTCCCGGGCATTTTGAACAGCGTAAGTGTCATGCAAAGAGCTGATGTGGCAACAGCAATAACGTAACGAAGTCTGCTTTCATTAATACGCGGTTTAGATTATACGAGATACTAGTAACTCCATTCGGTTTATGCAACGCGCCGAGCACGTCCCAACACTACATTAACAATTCTTTGTGTGAAGTCCAGTGCTTTGTAACCGTCTGATAAATGAAACCCCCCCCCAAAATAGGGTTATTTCATTAAATATACCTGTTCGTATCGAGGGCTAATAGTACTCCTATCAACTATTATGACCTGCCATCTGCTTTAAATTTCGGGGGTACTTGGCAATAATTCTTCCCTCGAGGTCTTCGGGCTTCCCATTCTCATTGCCCCCTCATCCCGTCCGAAGACGCCATACTGAGTGACGGCGGTTTCCTGTAGACTATGGCCCTGAGTTATTCCTTGACCCTGCTGGACTTCGGCAGCCACCTGCTCTCCGCTTTCACTAGCATAGATCCCAGGACTAGCGGTCATGATTGTAGCTCTATCCTCATTTAATTTCGTGTCAGAAGGGGCGGCTTTTGTTTTGACGGCGCGAGGTGTCTCGTTAACCGGATGTGCTTCGGATTTACCCATCTCGGTGTCGTAGTTCTTACTCCCCGGCCATAGGTTCACGCAACATACAGAGGAGCATTGATCCACAAACCAACTCAGCTCATCTTTAAAAAGGGGCACGAAGCATATTGGGATACCAGTGGCGACTAGAGAACTTGGAGTTAGTTATTGCCATCCTGAGCATCGTTTAGGAGAATCTTGGAAGTTTCTAGGCACAACTTTTACTAAAAGGGAAAGCCACTACTCTAGAGACCGCACAAATGGAAGAAAATGGTTCCGAGGAATCCTTACTGAGAGTTACTCCAAGCTCAGCCACGTGCCAAATAATCAACTCGGCAGTATTCTCTAATAGGTGAAGTTAGAATCTCTCTCCAAGCTATCCTAGGGTTAAATTAGGGAATTCAAAGAAGGATCACGAACTCAGATAGTCTTCGGCCGCTAGCCTATTCAACTCAGTTGCTCTTTTAATTCCGAAACCCGCCGCTCTGTAACAGCAAATAGAATAAGTATATTTCCTTCACGTCATTTATCCTTTAGAAAAGAAAAGAAAATGACTTACAGAACTCCTAAACTCAGACACACTGAAATGCCGATTCTTTGCCTCTCGGCGATTAAATTTCGCTGCTGTAGTCGCCCGTTAGCCACATCATACTTCAAGATGTTGAAGTAAGGCTAGTGTGTAATATAGTTGACGATGCTAAGGTAGGTTGACCAAAACAGAGAGCTGGACATTAAGGCCCAGTTGTAAAACAGTTGAGAGAAAAACATGAGCTCACCCTAAATTTCTTCTTGTCCCATACTAACATGTACCAGGGAAACCCAGCGAACCAGACATCAACGATCACACTCAAAGTACCTGCAATGAGAGCAGCCGGGATAGGGCTAAGATCGCAACGTCCGTTGAGGCGTTGATCCCAAAGATATGCTATCGGCTTGTTGTAATACTAGAGTTAGTAATTTCCACTTATAGTAAAAGAGACTTGAGGTTTTCGAGAGCTCGAAGAAAGTAGCAGGAGCAAAAACTACCCACTACGGTAATTTATAGTTCCTAGGCACTCCAAAGAGGGGCGTCAGAGACTGTAGAGGACTAACCTGGCACGAAAACCACGATACTAGCGTTGTAACAGTAACAGAGACGCCAAAGGCAATAACAGGTGCTAATATATGTTTTCGAAACTTCTTGTCCTGGTCTAGTAAAAGCAGGAAGTAGCCTACTGACAGTTTCGAAGTAATATTCGCGGTAATGAGGAATGTCTGACCAATGAGCTCGCAGAGTATACCTCGAGAGACATCGTCTTGTGAATTTATTTCAGAGGCGTCTCGGCCGAGTCCGAATTCTGCAGCCGCTTGGATTATAACGCCGTATATAAAGAATAATATCTGCGGGAGATAGTTCGTCTTAGTTGGGAATACCATAGATAGATGCCGCACGCTAGTGCTTCTACTGTCGTGGTGAATTGGTCTTGTTAAGGTTGCCACGACGAGGACTCACAAAAGAGGCGAAATAAAAGTAATCATCATTCCCCCAGCGCGACGACGGGGTGACGCAGATACGGATGTAAAGTCGGAGTAACGATAGTAAGAATGTCAGGGCCAACAGGATCCAAACCGCCGTAAGGGCCTTTAATGCCTCGCTACTGACACCTTGGCCCATTGCTGAACTAGGTGACTATTATTGGCCCTTTCGATACGTCGCCCAAGCTCTGGTATCGGTAAGAAAATGAGGACGACAAAGGGTAGTGATGGCGAAGGGTAGAAAGAATCAACAACCGAGTGGGCGAGCAGACAGCTTTTGATGTACAGTTAAGAATTCGCTTATCCCTTTCCTAATAATTCCCTTTTGAGACATCTTATTGCCCGCCAATAGTAAAACCGGGGTTCTCGGAGTTGGTCAGGTGGTGGTTATAACTTGGCATATCAAACTATATGGAGAGAAAAGCCGATGACCGCCTCAGATTTCCCAACCCTTCCGCTGACACGACAAAATAGCTAGTGAATCCCTAGCGGGCCACAACCTCAGCTCATAAAAACCAGAATAGCCTACCGTTTCAATCCGGGATTTTTGGCCCCATTCTGTGAAACGTAAGAAAGGGTTTCTCTCTCTCCTTCCTTCTTTCCCTCGAGATTATCCCGGAATACTTGGTGGATCTCTGATTATTGTATCGCCGTCTAACGTTTTTGATTATTCATGAAGAGCGGGCCTCCCTCCATAGACTTTATTTAGACGGTATTATCCCACTGGACGTGGTTCATTAGCGATGAGACACATGTTGACTTTTATGAGAAAGCAAAATGGCCCAAGCTTTGCTTCACGTAGGCTTGTCTACTGCCCTTGTATTCGTTTGACGGGGTTCCAAGAGGACGGGTGAACCATTCGAGGTGGTATGATTCTAATCCAATCAAATTACCCCCAAGGCAGTCCCTAGTCCAAATGGTACGAGTCCCTGGTAATGTGTCGAGCTAACGGCCGATACATAACTGACAGTCTAATTGGATGTGGGATGCTGCTGTATCAAAGCTATTGGTAAGCGGGACACCATATTCGACAACCCCCTCGCATACGCTAGAGGTGCAGCTTAACGGTGAAGACAGTATTTATTATATATTCTGACTGCTCGTATATGATATGTGTGTATGTAGCTAGGGATATATACTAGACTATACGATTGATAGCTTGATAGGCTTGTGTTCTCTAGGTGTCTCGGTGCCGTTACAAGTTGAGTATAGCCACGTTTCTTACCAATGATGGCTTAAAAATCAACCTCATGACCTTCAACCACGAGGTGCTCGCGAGGCACTCGGATCAACTCAACGGTATGAGACAAAAGTAGCTGCGACTTATGTCTCGCCATACACGAGGAAACTAGTCTCCTTGCTCCCGTCTCGCTCCCTAGTCTTGAACAATGTTTAGTATATTATGAGATGCCCCTCCCTACCATCGAGGAAGCGGCCGAGGTGGCCCCTTATCGGCTTAGTTCGATCCCATTCTTGGTGTTATAGAAAACGTATAAAAATGTGTAAGATGAGTAAAACTACTGCATGAAGAACTAACGAACTTACAACGCGCGTCGAAGCCGATTCTCTCCCCTGCAACGAAATAATTCTGATCTTCAAAAATGCTTCCCGGCGGCAGGCAAGTCTAGAAGAAGGCGGGGGAACTCGTCTATAAATAGTGTTTGCAACGACACACTAAGATTAGTAGAAGGTGAGATCTTCATGCTTTTGGTGATAAGTTTCAAAATAAAATAGTTAGGCGTAGTATGCTCGGCGATATAGGCTAGCGGGGTCTTATCGAATAGAGAAGTTCGCCGAAGTACTCTTCTGTGATGATGNCCCCCCCTTGGAGAATCGAAAACCAGATGGACGATGTACTTGCACATTCTGTTCATGTATCGATTGGGGATAGAATATAGGGTGACACTAGAATCGAAAAATAGTGAGGACCGCAACTTCGGAATGCTGATGCACTATCATGAGTAGCGATATAATAATGCGTAGTCTTATTTACCTACATAGGATACGTTTAACGTTAGATGCGGCGAACCTCCCGATTCCCTTCTCCTTCCCCTTCACGTAATGGGTCTCGTACCATGGGGCTGGTGAAGATGATGCTAAGGAACTGCTGCCCTTGGCACCGGATCCATGTGTCTCACTTTGGTATCATCCCGGCTAAAAGAAAGAAAGAAATATTATCAATCAGGTTGTGGCTGTTATAAGCCTTCATCGGTGGTTTTCAAAGGTACCCGGTGCCCCAATCCGGTATCATCTGGTGCGGGTTCTCCTTAGTTTTAGCCCTTATTTATCACTTCTCGGAGTTGCTGGGCATTCCGTACGGCGGCCCCGATCTCGGGATTAACTCAGGGCTTTAATTTGAACTTGAACTTGTTTGAACAGTCAACGGTCGGATTTTAGCCTCAGCCGTCATGGCTTTGATCTTGGCTGGACTACTAGGGTCTCCACCCTCAATTCGGGCACGGAAGCTTCAAATGTTGAGTTTTCTATTTGAGAACCCAAATATGTGGGATTCTAAATTCAAGTTCAGTCGTTGACCATGGACGGAGTATATACACCCGAGACGACGTTGGGGCGGCATCACTCATTCAATAAAGACGCCCGTCACAGCGATGACGCGTGAGTGATTGCGTCATACCACTCTGCTTAATCTCGCGACTTCTGCTTGGTAACTTATGGAGGCACGCAGGCCGGAAAAGCGAGGAAATGCTTTCCTTGCTCTTCAGCATTCCTATTGGGCTGGCCTATTTGCAAACGGCTTGAGTATTCCTTTGTTAGGTTCGTACTTATCTCGTTTTGTGTTAGACGGCGGTATTACACATGTGTATCCCATCTCGTGAACTGTACTCGCCGTGCTCGAGTCTTACCATGAAGTTGATTGACCAGAAGAGAATGGGTCGACTATGACAGCTGTGATGTTTTCAGCGCAGACAGGGGCGTCGATAGTAACGGGAATGAATATGGTGGTTATTAGGGCGATGCTTTATTCCATATAGCAAGTTTATTATAGTCATTACCATTAATATAATCAGTCTATTGAGTCAATATGCTACAACACACCGAGGATGATTGTGGCTCTAGTGTGCTTTGGAATACTATACCATTACACCATTTTGCTGATCCCCCCGAAGATGGGGTTTTAAGATATCGAGAAGCTACCGTATTTAAGCACCCATATCTCATGTACGCTCAGGAACGCTGGGTATAGATCCACATCTTATACGCCAATGAGGACTCCATCCCTGCGATCAATACGATCAAAGATTAAACTCAGTAGTGGGATCTTGTTAGTGGCAAATAAACCTTGGCAATGGCACTCCGTCGACTTCTTTTATTTGATTAAATAGCGTAAATATTTGACGTAGTGTTGTTCTGGAAGATGTCTTCAACTGATGCCTCCGTTTCCCGCTCTGGCGGAATAAGGACATGGTCGAAAGTCGGTGAAAATAATGGTGCGTTGCCAAGGGCAAACAGGGCATCAGTAGAGAATTTAGGTGGTATTGTTTACACTACACTCGTTCGTTAAATAGCACCCCGGAAATACATAATCTGTGCCCATTGGCATCACCATCGAGCATATCGGTACGTGCTCCAAACGTTCAAGGCTTTTCGATAGGCATGTGCCCGGCGTCTAATTCGTGTATATGAGACTCCCCTGCGGCCATTTCGGAATAGCCGGTTTGCATTTGTTTGGCCTCGGTAGGGTAATTGGGGGGTGATTTGGCGCTGATTGGACTACCTATTGTAGTCGAGAGTACTTCGTCCTTTGGGGGAGGGATAGGTGGTATCTGACCTGACCTTTGGCGGTGACGGCGACTGAATAGGTAGAATCCTCCAACTAACAAGCTTATGGCTGCCACGGCACCAATCACGATGCCAGCTATGGCCCCTGGCGCAAGCGAAGTGTGTCCAGGGCTTTCAGACTGAATCTGCGCATTGGTCAGCAACGTCCATGCGAGAGTATTTTCTAACAAGCTCCAGGCTGTCTCTGCTTACCGACTCGCTAGAGGTTTGCGTCGAAGATGAGCCCGACTGGACAGTGGATAACACTGCTATGCCGCTAAAACACTCGGAATTAATGATTGCTATCTTGGATATCGTTTACGAGAATCTTGGAAGTTTCTAAGCATAGCTTTCATCGAAATCGAAAGCCTACGCTTCAGAAATCGCGAAACCAGGAACAAAACAGCTCTGGAGGGTGCTTACTCGATGACATGTGCATAATTCGCAAATCCTGAAGTTGATGCCGTGACCAAGATAGAACCAGACGCCGAGGCGGAGCCGAAGACTTCTACGTACGCCGAGCTACTCAGAGGCCATTGACTGTAGCAAGTGCCGCCGTACGCCGGGCGATCGGGGTCCAGTGCTGTCTGTGGCGGCGTGAGGTCGTAACCACTTCTCCAAGTTAGCTCTCCTCATGCTGCACGTGGGCAAATTGATGGTTGCCTCACTCTCGGATAGGGCGAAGCAACAGACTTACACAGGACAACATGCTTCATAACTACCCTTCTTGGAGACTACCTGCCACCCAAACGGGCATATGAGAGGGCTCATCAAAGGTACCAATGACCCCACCGTCGTTGGATTAACGTGGTAAGTCGTATAGTACTCCATGAACTCGGGTGGATAACAATCCGATACCGTGGTTCCGGGAACCGGAACGGGTTCATTGAGCCAGATGAAATACCCGGGCGGGGATAACATGGTGAGCTGGTCTTCGTTACATGATTCGGGTGGTATGAATGTGGTGGTGAGCGGAACGGCGTAAGGTGTTGACGTGGTAGGCTGCCGGCTCGCCGTTGTCGATGTCGCGTCCGCTCTTGGACGAAGAGTCTCAGGCGTCATCTCTCCTCTTCCCTCGACCCTCGGCTGGCTTGGTCCTATTGGCGACGCTTGATGTTTTCTTAGGTCCAATCGAGCCATTGCGCCGCTGCATAGCAGCACCACAGCCGTCAACGACGAACGCCAGGGTAGCGGCATCTCGCACAAGTTGCTTCGTCTTGTGAAGACCTGTACATAAGTCCAGGTGACGCGACGTAGCTACGATTGCTCACACATGGCAGGTATGTGAGTGAGGTAGATATTCCAGGATGGACGGGAAGAACGATGCCAGGTTGATCGACGGTGTGGGATGCTGGGTCTTATGCCTACACGTACACATCCAGCTACGGGATCTAGTTTGTATCACAGCTCGGCGAGGTATGGATGTTCTCCCCTGCTTGTGCTTAGTGTCTAGCAGGCTGGGGAGGGTATAGCACTGGAAAGCGGTGCTGGTATCCGCATACTACGGTACTGAAAGAGGATAAAGGCGTCGAAAGGGGCCGAGATTGGACGAGGGGTGCTAGCGTCAGCACGTTGTTTATTGGTTTACGCTAGACCTCCTAGGACTTTCGCGACCGCATCATTGCAACCTTAGAAGCCATCCTCATGCCGGAAGCACGCCTTGATGGCCAGGGCCTACATTATACATAAAGTGGTAGCTCCTCTCGCTCCTCTTTCTCCTCGCCCCTAAGCTACCTATGTAGAAGCTACTGTAGGGGATGGTGTTAAATGCAAAGCTCGCTGGCGCGAATGACAATTAGAACNATCTCTCTCTCTCTCTCTCTCTCTCTCTCTCTCTCCTGTACATATGTACATACGTAGACGCTGAATAGTTTCGCCGCGTCTGATCATCTCAAGAGCCTGCCGGGGGCCACGCCACACGGCGCCACTTATATCCCATATACCTACGCATAGGGTTCCGTCTTGACGAAGTAGACCGATGCAACACGGATTGCTCGACGGGTCCTGAACCTGAGACGTAGCTCGCGTGCGGTGTCTGGGCTTCTGGTGCATCCACGAACATCCTCTACTGTACATACCTACCTCCGCTACCATGTTGCTAGCAGCATGTCTCCCGGGAATAGGTGGATAGGTATTCCAACATCCGGCGCCATAACCAGATCATGCGTACATGCAGTACTTATCTATCTCGAGTTAGACTAAGCAAGACTACTGAGTACGTAGTTCTATGACGGACCCCACAGCTCGCGTCTATCCGGCACCTTGGTTCTATCTAACTAGGGCTAACCAGCCGATACCTAAGTGCTGTACGCATATGGTTAGCGATTCTGGTTCTGTACGATGTGGGTGGGTTCGGACGCCATATGTACGTACATACAAATACTGTCGTAAGTTAAGTAGGTAGGGCCATCATCTCTGTCTCATGTTTTCTTAGTAACGACGAATGTAGATTCTCATCCGATGGTGGGCGTATTGGGGCTATATTCTATTAGAATGCAACAGCGGTCTCCGTAGGATTCGTTGCGTGCTACTATCCAAGATTGGGTTTATCCAATCTTGATGTCCATGTCGGGTTGTGCCGTGGTCCTGCATAACGTCTCGAGGAAGTCCCTGGCCTAGACTACCAATTGCCTCTTCCTGAAGCATTCCGGAGAGGAGTTGTGTGACCGCCGGTTGCTTCTATCGGTACTTAAGTAGATACTATCGAGCCCTAGCTGGGTTCATGGTGACAGCATGCCACAGGTTGAGTTAGCAACCTACCTACATACTACAGTAACTTNGGGGGTATATGCTTAGTGCAGTCTTCAAACCAGTTTTCATCTCTGTTATATCTCCGTCCTGGTAATCCCTGTTCCTTTACGCGGTAACATGGTAAGTTTTAGGTTTCCTTGCCGGCTACTGGGGTCTATATATACCTATGCCGGATGACGGGGTCTTGATTACTCCTATGTGTAGGTATGTAGGCACTACACACATCTATTATTCATTCTTACTACCTACGCATATATATGTAGTCCGCTAGGTATATTGTAGTAGAACCTATTTATCTTATAGGCATAGGTATTGTATTGTATAATACATACCTACGTAGGCACACACACCTCACACAACGGCTATACCCGCACTCACAGGATTCGCTAGTGCCGCGAATGGACGTGCCTGTATGCGTATGTCAGTAGCTGGCGCACCAAGAAAGACTGAGTGTTTTTAAGACTGTCGAGACGCATCGATTCGGAGAGAGGCTTGTACATGATGTACTACCTCGGCTACGGGCTATCTACAGTCGCAAATCTTTAGAACCTACATAGCCACAGCATGAAGAGTTTTCAAGAATAGGACGCCGATCATACAATTTTTAAAAGTGATCGTCTTGGCCTCGATCGAAGCCCCGCCACGGCGCGCGGCTGACTAGAGCGCCGCAGTCACGTAGCGTAGCAGACAGACGACGTGCATGCTTCATCCTAGGTACTTACATGTAACAAACTTAATTGATAGATATGGGGGACCTTATCTCAGTACATACAGCATATCTATGCACAATACCTACCTACATAGTGTTGAATACCTACTGTGAATAGGCAGGGGACACGTTGATTGATATCGTTGGCTTGGGATGAACTAGATACCTAGCATTGCCTGCCAACGGACTCTCAACCTAGGTGTTAGGGAAATACAAACCTACAGTGAGAAAACAATCACCACCTAGCCCAAGTCTAGGTAGGTGCGTAGGTAGGTACGTGTACAGACATATATATACATACCTATGTATGTACGCTCTCGTAATCTGTATTGGGGCGTGCTGACGCTCGGGTGGTTCAGCTGACCCTACCATTCCCAGTTCCCGTCAGGGGTGAAAGACGAAAGCAGTTAGCAAGCAAAACTCGCGTTCTTTTCTTTGGATTTTGGGATGGGTACATACCTACAGTAGCTAGATAGGTGGCTATAAGCCGTGGCAAGCCTCTCTAGGAGGAAACGCCTGTCTCGGCCCGTCCTCTGGGTACATAGGCATCCGAGCACATGGGTACTGGGCCATGGATCCATGATACCACATGTTGTGCTCAGCACTCTATAAGTGGTTGCGAAGAAAGGGAAAAGGGTTCCCCGACAGCATTGAGGCGCGCGGCTATCGCGCCAGACGGGTGGCTACAAACGCATTTGGACATGGACAGAAGGGATCTCCCCAATGGGTGAGACATACTTAGGTAGTGTGTACATGCCTAGGTATGGCATTCCCTATGGCATTCCCTATGCAGGTCTCACTCCCCCTTTTCTTTAGCAGGCTCCTGATCCTACTAGAATACCCAAGTACATCGTCGCGAGATACTGCACTGCTGGCAGGTAGATAAAAGAATCGACCGCTTGCACCCAATGAGCGCTTCTCCATTTATACCGCAATGTTGGTGTTGCTGGCCGAGAGCGGCAGGTGAGACGAAGAGGAATCTAGACAGCTATCTCGACTACATGTCCCGGGCTGTCTGGATACCTACTGTACCATGGGCATTGTCAGCTGGAATGCCGGGTCCCATTGGCGTGGGCGGAAATGGCACGCAAGGCGATGATCATGTGATGGATGGATGATTGTGGGCAGTACACTGGTTACTGTACAGCGTAGATCCCTATACGTCTATATGTATATGTAGGCCTTGGTGGTGACAGCCTACCTGTACATGCACATACATATGTAGGTGTTGGCCATTTACGTCGTCGCACGTATTATTGCACCCATCGCCGTGGTAGGTATGTCCTTTCGATGTTGGGTACTCGGGTTTTCCAAAGACTAGAGGTTTGTTCGTTTTATAGTATAGTTGGCTCTTGGCGGGCCGCACCATTGCTCGTGACACTGAGATATGAGACCACCTAAGCCATTTGTACGTGCTACCTATGTACTTGGAGCCGAGGTATTCAATGAAGGCGAATCCAGGACGAGAAAGTCGGCTGTCTCGGTCGAGATACCCTCCCAGTCTACCAGGTGAGGTGGATTAGGTAGGCACATAGCATTTCCTGTGCTCCTGGGAATGAATGGAAGTTAAATCTGACAAGTGTGAGGTATCCACGTCTAGGTCGAGAGACTACCTAAATATATGCGTATTTATCTTGGTGTGATATAGATACGATGTACCTCTTTTGTAGGTTGAGTCTAGAACTTCGTGGTCTCCGATGAGAGGGCGGTAGAGCCGCAGTGGAGGTCCAGGGGATATATAGGGGGTTTGTGAGGAACTTGTAGCACTTACATGAGCTGTAAGAATAAGCGTTAGCTGTCTGTACAGTTGGTACTCCGTAGGGAACATCAATATAAATGTGATAGGCAACCTGTAATTACTAATATCTTTCTCTACCTACAGTATTTATTTATATTTCAGATGCTTAATGGTGATGTGGCATTGAACTCTGCTTAGGTAGTTTATTGGACCTCGGACTTCATGGATCATGGATTCTGGGGGTTTGTATGTACTCTACAATACAGAGACTATTTAAATGACGGCAGAGGCATTGACAGTCGTTGGCAAATGCCTTTAAATCCAATTACTTACTTGTTTACCTACGGCCAGCGCAGTATCTTGGCGTATGTGGCTTATAAGTCTCCGGAGATTCTTAGGTAGATAGCTAAAGTTGTTGGGACCGGGCCTTTGCTGGGTAAGTACTTAAGTAGGCTTTATTTAAATAGGGATAGGAAAGAAGAGGGGAAAGCGCGTGCATATCCGAACGCATTCTAGCCATATGCTGCCCTTTGTCTATTAAGGAAGAGCTCTCCCTAGAGCCCTGACGAGAGCAAGCGAAAGCGGGAGTTTAGTAAGGTCGCTGGTCAATTTGTTCCCCTTTGGCGCCGCGCCCTTCTGTTTGATCAGCGGGTATCGGTTGGATGAGAATGGAACAAGCAACAAGGCATTTAACCATTGTACGCCTATTGAACCTAGGTAACTATAATGTAGTGGGGCAAATCAGCATTTTGGAGCGCCAGCTTGAATTGAATTCGGACAAAGAGCAAATGCATCTGCCTGACAGTGGGTTCCATCATCCCGGCTTCCCTGCTTCCAGCCCGCAGTGCCGCAGTACGGAATACGGACTGCCCACCTGGTTGGCAGCACCGAACTGCACCTACCTACATAGTAGGTATCTCGTACCTGCTAGGTAAGTAGGCAAGTAAGGCGACCGGTCTTGGAGAGCCTTCCCTGTTCTGTAGCTGCCCAACCGTGCCACCTACGGCGCCAGGCAACTCCATCCACTAGTAGGTAGCGGGTCCCCAACCGGCAGCGCCCAAGCGCCCTACCTATCCANTATGGTACCTACCTCACCTACCTACAACATACCTAGGTACTTACTTACCTACCGCCTACCTACCTAGACCGCAGAAACAGTAGGTACCTACTAGCAAAGCACAGCGAAGCAACCTGTGGAGACCCAGGTCCTGGACCTGACCGCCGTTGTTTGCCCCCTTCCACTCTTACCAATTCCAAGCACCAACCACCGAGCACCAAGCACCAGCCAGTGGCGCTGCCCGACTCCCCCTACCTACCTTGCCTCTTACTAGTCTTCCCTCTCTCCTCCCTCCCGTCTCTTCCCTCTACCTACCTACAACCCACACACGCACACACAGACACACCATCAATCTTCTTCATCCTCCGAGGGTGTTTGAAGGGCGTCATCTCAAAAGCGTCACGCCTTTCGCTTTCTATTCTTCCAATCTATCCACTTCTGTTTTTTTTTTTAACCGTGCCGGTCTCCAGCACCTTGCTCGTGTCAAATTCAATCGATCAACGAGCTCGTTTCCGCATCGCCTATCGACGACGACAACGACGACGCAAACTCTACATCTTCAGGGTAAGAAGAGTCTTGAATCAACCCCCGCCTCCCTTCCGCCCGTCTANCCCCCCCCTTTATGGCAGTAGTCCGTCTTCCGTCACACGGCTCAATACCCTCCTACTCCTACTCGTCCTCATGTCTACTGTAATAAAGCTTTCTTTTTGTCACTCTTGTTTATTTACGGTTGTATTATCCACACATTGTGTGAATCCCAGCTATCATTCGTCGTCTTTGTTAAGAGTGTGTGTCCCCCTCGCCTGCTATAGTACATTGGTGTTGGCCTACGCCAACTCTATTTTGCTCGCTTACCATTCATACTCCTCAATAAATGATACTAATACATGCTACACTGGTTTCTATGCCCCAACCTCACAATACCTATATCTACTGCTTGTGATAATCTGCCCCGGCCTGTTTCAAACTAACCATATTACAGTAGATAGTTCGGGCCCATTCCACATCGTCCTTCGACCGCCATTCCGCCGTTTTCCAGTTGCCGAAGTGGAATAGGCGTAACTACAGTCAATCACATATCTACCCACATTAGGTCCGCTCATAGATCTAAACTACCGTCACCATGACTACAATGGTACATTTGCCCCCCCCCCCCCCCCCCCCCATTCTGCTACTTTTACTGCCTTCAGATGGACCAAGACAGGCCGGCAGGCGAGATCCGAATATGGGTATTCGCATCCTTACATGGATAAGTCTACTAACAATCGTTGCTTAGGATCTTCGTGTCGGTAACAAGTACCGCATTGGTCGGAAGATCGGCTCCGGTTCTTTCGGTGATATCTATCTTGGCACCAACATCATCTCGGGCGAAGAGATCGCTATCAAGTTGGAATCCGTCAAGGCCAAACACCCTCAACTTGAATATGAGGCACGCGTCTACAAATCCCTCGCTGGAGGTGTTGGTATTCCCTTTGTTCGATGGTTTGGCACCGAGTGTGACTACAATGCTATGGTTTTAGACTTGCTCGGTCCTAGCTTGGAGGATCTCTTCAACTTTTGCAACCGCAAGTTCTCATTGAAGACCGTGCTGCTCTTGGCTGACCAGCTTATCTCTCGCATTGAGTATATTCATGCCAAATCATTTATCCATCGTGACATCAAGCCAGACAACTTCCTCATGGGCATTGGCAAGCGTGGTAACCAGGTCAATGTCATTGATTTTGGCCTGGCCAAGAAGTACAGAGACCCGAAGACGCACTTTCACATTCCTTACCGTGAGAACAAGAACTTGACGGGCACCGCTCGTTATGCCTCAATCAACACGCACTTGGGTGTCGGTAGGTTGCTCCATCGTCCTAGCTTTGGGTTTGGCGTTACTGACCCTGATCAGAGCAATCTCGCCGTGACGACATGGAGTCTCTTGGCTACGTCATGCTATATTTCTGCCGTGGATCCCTTCCCTGGCAAGGTTTGAAGGCTGCTACCAAGAAACAGAAGTACGATCGTATCATGGAAAAGAAGATGACCACGCCGACCGAGGTTCTCTGTCGAGGCTTCCCTAACGAGTTTGCCATCTATCTCAACTATACTCGATCTCTCCGCTTCGACGATAAGCCCGACTATAGCTACCTCCGCAAGATATTCCGAGATCTCTTCGTCCGCGAAGGCTTCCAATACGATTATGTTTTTGATTGGACCGTCTACAAATACCAGAAGAACGCGCAGGCTATCGCCCAAGCCGCAGGTCAGGGTGCTGAGGAGGAAGATAAACGTGCTCGTACGAATGCCGCTGCTGCTGGAAATACGCAGGCTAACGCCGTCAAAGCGAATGCAATTCCAAGCAATCGACGCAAAGTGATGGAACGCGGTACTCAAGGCGTTGACACTCCCGAAACCAACCGAGCCGTCGGGGGAAGCGACAGGATGTGAGTGTCTCGCTAGCCCAGCCCAGTTCAAGCATTCCTAGTAAGGAATCACTTTTCCTTCGAGTTTGGTGTGATTCATAACGCTCGCCGGAGGAATTGCTGACATGATTGCTGACTCTCATGCTGACACTTCAGTTTACGGTAATAGGCTGCGATCATCTACCAGAGTTCAAGGAACTGGTTCCGGCTATGCATCTGGTTCCTACCGCCCTAAATGATCATCGCTCCGTCGCGTTCATGTTATAACCCCGCAATGTGGTGGCAGTAATCAACCATTTAAGATCGCCCCACGATAAGACCCCCTTCGCCGTGGCTATCTCACTGTCGTCCGTACCTATAGCGCGATTAAATCTACTTGTAGGTCGTAGTCGCAGGTTGGGTGACAGAGCCACGCACTACCCTATTTCATAGTGTTTGGGTTCCTTTGGTTTCCGTTCTTCGATGACTCTCGGTTCACGGCTCAATTCCATGGCTCGAACAGTTGAGTGCTTGCGGAGACGTGATGTATATCGGCTTGTCTGGTTATACATCACGTCTTTTGCTGAGCACTGAATCCTGTTTGAACGGCACGCCCGGCATCTTGCGACGTGCGGGGTGTCGTTTGCCGTGGTTTAAGTCTATCGAGGCGAACTCCCATCCATACGCGCTTATCAATCAGCTGCGTCCCGTTCGGCAGTCGCTCAACCGTCAACCGCAGATTTGAGTATACGGCCATGAGAATGAGTCGAATACATTCTACCGATGCTCCTTCGATGCGATTTCATTGACCCTTCCGATATGGCCAGGCTCGAGGTTTCCTTATTCGTGCTTCGATTGTCTTTCCTATTTCCTTTCTTTCCTAGGCATGTTATTTGTGTTGTTCCGTCATTATTCTAGAGGGGGGTGTTTCAGTGCAAGAACGCTGTTTCGGGAACTAGGCACGTCAGACAAGGGTATCTATGATTCCGCCGCGTCATGGATCGAGTGGTGGGGCTTGCTGTTACTCATGTCACACATCACAACAGCGAACCACGATGAGAGAGGTGCCATCTTTCTAGTATTATTTTCGCTACTAACCCAGGGATTTCTGGTATTCAGCCCAACCCGAACCCTAAGTTATGCCTACCATAACCTGTTCCGCAAGGGAATGATAAGCGGGGACCTTCATTTTGTTGTGGCTGCCAACTAGAGACACCAGCCTGGGTTATCGGCTCACTACTACATGAGTGGATGTCTCTATGGATGTGGTCTAGGGTAGGAGAAGTACGGATAATCATCAGAAGCTTGCCTACGATTGGAGTAATGCAAGAGGGGTGCAGAACAGTCAAGGAAACAAGAGTACAGCTGCGAGTAGATGAGGCTTGAGGCTCACAGCTGTGCTATAACCCCCCTTAGAATGACAGTATGGTAGGCAGACAATACACGCTAGGTAGTATCAAGGAATTTTTTTCTTCATGTCTAATAGGTTTCGGTGAGTCAAACGTGACACGTGTGAGGGCAAAATAAACACGACGGCATTTGTGCTACTGGCAACAGAGGCTGTGTTGTGATCACATGCACATGGTACACAGACTAACTGCGGGTTTGTGTCGGCCGGCTGTGGCAACGCGTGACTTGGGTACTTCTTTCATGGGGCATATTCATTTCCAGCTACCTAAACAGAGGGAAGTATATAAGAGTCGAGAACATCTGACAATAAACTGGCCTTCTTTGACATGACACAAAGTTGATGGGTCATTGTGCACAGGCTCCAACAGGTAGTTACACGACAATTTAGTCGCAGAGATACAATCCACCACGACCTACTCTATGTACTACCCAGTTACCTCTATACATGAGTCCCTACTCGCATATTGATAGGCGTCAGTAGCCAGCTGCTCCGGATCTTTGCAACACAAAAAATACCTAATATCTAGGCGGTCCAAGTGCTCCCTACCTACCTCTAAACCTGAGTCTACCTAGGTACCTCGGGTAACCTGCTACCCACCCAAGCTACCTGTTGCGCATAGTTACCCATTTCCTACTTTCCATCTCTACCAACATACCTGACTTAACATTATAAGGTTGCAGGCACTACCTAAGCTAGGCAGTGTAAGCAGGTACCCGCCCCAGCCCTGATTCCGAGTTGGCGGCTGGAAAGAGTCTCGGTTCTGATCGGGCGCTACTGTCCACACCGACCGAGTGTTCTGTCGGTTCTGTCACACCCGAGAAACCCCACTAACAACACCAACATCAACACCAACACCAACTCCAACAACCAACACCAGTGACGTGACACAGACCCAGACTCAGATTTAGATACACCGCTGGACATAACAAACCACAGACATCCGCCGCCGCCGCCACAGAGACCTACAGTACGGGACACAAGGGCCAGGGGTAACCTAGCACGTTGTTTGTTGTTGAAGCAGCCAGCCGAGCCAGCCAACCCATCCGGTGGAACGGCCTCCAATTTTCATAGCCAAACACACAAGCAGAACAGACGCACACCTACTTACTTACATACTTACCTAGTTGGGTAGGCTTACCTTACTTTATATATATGCGGGCACCGTACACCGTACACCGTACTTAGTTAGGTTAGAGGACATCTAGATACATAGATAGTATCTAGATATCCAGAGTAGTATTCCGGTAGACATGACCACCACTGCTACCCCCGCCACAACAACAACAGCGACAGCGACAGCGACAGCGTTTGTAGACATCTTCATCCTCACCTTCAATGCTGGGAAGGAACAAGTCGATCCCCTTGTCCTCGCCCGTCATCTTCGCCATGCATTTGCTCAGAACGCCGCCAGCTTACCAGAGCTCGTTGTCTTGTAAGCCCAATGTGCCCCGCCCATCACTCCCCGTCACCGCAGTCCCTTTCTAATGCTGATGTACCTGCTCCTACAGCTGCCTCCAAGAGATGGCGCCGCTCGCACAAAGCTTTATCGGTTCCTACATGATCAACCCTTACTTCCAGAGCTACGCGTCTGCTGTCAACCTGGCCGCTAGCAGTGACTGCGTCGCTAAGACAGGTCGAGCCCAAGAACGAGATCAAGGGGGAGAAGGTCGCCTAGACGCGGGCGGAGATGCAGCCTATAATCAGGACGANCCCTAGAGACTNCCCCCTATACCCTTGTAGCCACTCGCAATGTTGGCATAACCGGCATCATGCTATTTGCCCTTGACCCTGATGCCCTGCACAACCTAAAGACCACCGAGGTCGGCTTTGGCGCCGGCGACATGGGCAACAAGGGAGCCCTGGGCCTCCGCATGCTCTTCTCGAAGGAGGACGGTAGAGGCCAAAAGAGACACACCGAGCTGACCTTTGTGGGCACCCACTTAGCAGCCCATGAGTGGAATTTAGAGAAAAGAAACAAGCACTGGGAGAACATCGTGTCCGGATTGCGTGAGTTCCCCCGTTCCTACTCGCGCGCAGTCGGTTTAAGATAACGCCTACTCACTCCTCTCCTGCCGTTACAGTTTTCGAAGACCCCAAGAAGCTTCGAGGCTCCACGTCCTTGGCTCGCACCCCCCGTGCATCTAGTGAAGACGACGAGGGAGACTCTCTCCTCCCTCAAGACCTAAACGAGAAAGCTTTACACGACATCACCATCTACAAGCCAGGGTCACACCTGTTTGTCGCTGGTGATCTGAACTACCGAATATCAAAAACACCACCCAGTCCCGAGTCCGATTTCCCTGATTTGGACCCGGAGAGTCCCAATTACTTCGGGCGCTTCCTCGCCCGAGATCAGCTGATGCTGGAGAAATCCGCGGGCCGGACACTACATGGGCTACACGAGGCTCCAATTCAATTCCCACCAACCTATAAGCTCGAGACGGTAGACATGGAAGAAGCTCATGATGTCGCGTCTTGGAGGTGGGCACCGCACAGGTGGCCGGGCTGGTGTGATCGTGTGCTCTATCTCGACATTCTTCCTTGGGCTCCCGCACCTTCTATGAAGATCGATGCTCTAGCCTATGATGCCCTACCCCCAGTCCGGACCAGCGATCACAGAGCCGTCTTTCTCCGCGTCCGGGCCCCGGTTCTCGAGCCCTCCATCTTGGCCTCCTCGGATTTAGTGCACCCTCCCGATAGCAATGACCCTCGCATCAAGCTCCCATATCCTATCGATTTCGAATCGTGGGATCGTCGAGCCCGGGTTCAGAAGTGGGAGTCGGTAATGGGTTGGTGCATGCTTATTTCACAGTCCAAGCAAGGCATCGCTATCCTCACAGCCCTCTTCCTTGTTGGCCTAGGAACTTGGTGGCTCAGGTCGCGGTAGGATTCGGCCCTTGCGCATTTCAGGCACCAGACCAGGGCTATGGCGGGATGGGGTCGAATCTTTGAGTGCTCTTGGCTTGCTTACCTAGGCTATGCTCATTTGTGAGTCTTGGGCATTCTAGCGATTGCACATCTAACCCAAGTTACTTTATTTGGCGTTTATGCAGCCGATGGTATCATTCTGCTTTTGCGTTTGTTTGATTTGGCTTGTATTTTTATTTGGAGATTTCTTAGGTTGGGTGCTCATTGTATAGGTATAGAATTGGTAGACAAGTTTTTCTACGGTTGCATTATAGTCAGGTTTCAACGAGGTCATTCAACGAGGTCATTCTATCATGGGCGGTTGTAACGAGGTCATAAAATTGGCAAAATTGTCTCACAGAATCGTTCACGGTAGTCATTGTTCCCCTTCTATCACTAAAGGCGAACGCGCATGTCTGTCACTGTGTCTTAAGCTATCCGCGGTTAGAACTATGCATAGAAAGCAAGCCATTCGAAATTTGTATTATCCGGATATGGCATTCGGCACATCTATGGTTGAATGAGCTTGTGTCCATTCAACTATTAGTTAGCTTGTTGGTGAGTGTCTTTGTCTCTTCTTCTACAGTATAGCCGCCCGTCAAATGCCTCTACTTAACACGCCCAACCATCAATCTTTCTCTTTTCCCAAGCCGCCAAAGCAAAAAAATGGCTGGACAGGCGGCCCGAGGCTACGTTGACCGTTCTCGCCATGATCGACGGGTCCAGCTGGCTAAGCTGAGTCGGGATCACGGCGCGGACGTGTCCGTAGTCGTAGGACTCTCGTGGAGGCTTAAAGGCCGCCAGGCCCATATAGACTACACTGGCGGTCTCAATACGGCTAGATTATGGCCGAGCTGGACTTCGCTGAGGAATTTAACATGGCGCTCGACACTATCTAGAGACAATACCGAGAAACACAAGGCCCCAAGCCATTGGCGGGATGCACTCACGCGAGCCGCGCCGGTAGATTTTCAGCGTCCATCTAACTATAGACGGCCCGGGGAGACAACTGAAATGCAACAGGCTAGGATGCTAGCTCACCACGAGTGCAGGGCGGGGGACTTCGCCGCCGTGC
>JAPUUL010000294.1:0-21426 GCA_029590625.1 Lasiodiplodia mahajangana
AGCAGGCCGTCAAGGAGGCCGCCCGCATCATCTACGTCGCCCAGCAGGACAACAAGGACAAAGAGTTCGAGCTCGAGATGAGTTGGATCAGTGGCGCCGATGGTCCCACCAAGGGCCGGCATATGGAGGTTCCAAAGGACCTACTTGAAGAAGCTGAGCGGTTAGCAAAAAAGGCGATTTCAGAGGACGACGAGGAAGAGGAAGATGACGATGAGAAGAAAGATGATGACGACAAGATGGAAGAATAGACAGGCTCAATTATAAGATACCGACTGAGTCGGGACAGGAACTTGTATTAATACAGATGACACGCAAGCATTTCACCGGCACGGGAGCGTGATTGATTGATTGATAGATTGATTTCATCTGAGAGCTACATCTTCCACAAGTACTTGTTCCTGCCTCTATGCTAAGAAACGAAGTGCCTTGTGGAGAGTTGTTGTCCTACTAATCCAGTCGCTCATCTAGGTAAGCTACCTGAGTTCTTCGGACTTTAGCCCGTCCACTTACACCCTTTCCGGGCTGGACGCCAGCCACTCAGCTCAGACGATGGCGCCAATTCCTAGGCCGCCTCTTCGAGTCCCTAAACCGACTCTATTCCGCGGGCTTTGCGCCTCAAATGGTGGTACAAATCCCGACGATCCTTCATGCGCCATGACATCTCTAACCCTCTAGTCACGGCGGACATTCCTCTTCGCGTCCGTAAGAGCCACAAACCCGCAAGGCCACAATTCTATATACAGTACTCAAACAAAAGGCTACAAGCCGCAACAAGCGGACGTGTAGCCGGGGGCGTGTCTTCGGAGGACGGTGAAAAACGTCAAAACGTCAGATTCGATGTCGTTCGCAGGACGGATCAAGGTTCGATCTCTCGTATCAAGTCTCGACCCCTATTCCTCGTTCAACTTCTACATCTCAACACATCATCTCGTTAGACAGGCCGAGGCCTGTTCAGTATGAGATCATACGTCGAGGCGATCGGTAGTCCCCAAGAATAGGCGAATTGCCGATCATGTTNGGGGGACGTTCGCCCACCACCTCGCCCAGGCGCTGTGGGTGAGTCAAATATCGTCGGCTCATGATGACCGAACGCAAACGTCTTGGCTCGTCCGATGCCCTTCCGCTTCTGTTGAAGCTTACCCAATTCACGTTCGCAGGTGTTGGCGTGCTCTTCAGCATCCATCTCGACGTAGGCCTGGGGGTAGCAGCGGTCTCTCTGCAACTTGAAGAATTCACTATAGCCACCCTCTAAGATATAAACCTCGGGATAAGTAAGATGAGGGTAGTGCTCTGCGTTGATCAGGCGATCTTCGCCGCGGATATAACGGGCCATCCGAGGAGCCCGATGGACTGAGTATTCGCAGTGGAATACCAGGATTGTTTTACCTTCCATTGGTGTCTGAAATAGGTGTCGAGCTAGTAGCTCCTTGTCGTTGTAGTTAACAGCACCATTAATGTGACCACCTTCATACTCGTACTCGAAACGGCAATCGATGACCATCTTCTGAGTGAAAGATTCATTGTACTTTCCGTCAAGGAGATCGAGAAACGTAGATCGAGAAATTCTAGGGATACCGTCATTTTCTCCAGCCGGGAAAAAGTGGGGCAACATCGGGCCTTCCGGCTCCTCCACATCCATGACCGACTGCAGGGTACTCTGCGGAGCAGGCTCCTCAGTCTTCGCCTTAATAACATCGCCCGGGCTCTCAAACATACTCAGAGATCGGCGGTACTGCCGACGCGGTCGGTTGAAGGGATTCGAGGGGCGGCGCGTATGACCTAAACCTATACAAGGTGACGCAACGCTACGGTTCTCCCGCGTGCCAGTCAAGCTAGCAAATTGCGTTTGTTTACGGAACGTTCCAGGGGCGACAGCAGATGGGCTGTTCGCTGTCTGGGGTCGTCGGTCCTGGGGCGGAGAGTCTTCAAAAAGCTCTTCAGGGGCCAAGCCGGAAGATCCAGCGCCAAAGCGAAAAGACGAAACTTGGCCCTCGGGATGAAGGCGAGTTAGGAAACTGTTCTGCTCTGCATGCGGGCGAGTCAACAAACTACTCGTAGTAAAACCTTTTGCTCGACTCAAAGACGGTCGCCGAACACCCAATCTCTTTCGGTTACTAACAAGCCATTAGCTTTTCTTCATGGGAGATTACTGTCAGGCGCTATTGTAAACTTACTCATGCATTGATCTAGGCACCTCCAGCATGGCCGAAGACGGGCGTGACACAAGAAGCGGAGACTCAGCCATCATCTCAATATCCGGCGACTGCATCGGCGTCGGCGAGGTAATTTCAATCGTAGTGCTATACGATTGTTTCTGTGGTACAGGGGAAATATCCATGGCATCATACATCGGCCAAGGAGATGACGACTCCGGCAGGGGCGGAGTTGTGACAGCAGCTAGACATCAATATCAGTACCAGAATGAGAACAGCGGAGGTCGCACTTCTTACATCGATCTATCGTATGAGAAGTGAAAAGCGCACGGCGAGGCGTGGGAAATCGGGGGCTGATCTTGTCAGTATAAGTCTTCTCGACACCGCTACATGTATACACGTACCTAAGCTCGTTATCTAAACAGAAATTCTGTGAGAGATCGGCGGCCAAACTAGCAGAAGGGGACGAGCCACGAATATCCTTCGCATTGAAGTAATCACGCCCGCCCCGCTGTATCTGCTCACGAATGCTCGGTCGACTTGCTAGGAAAGGGTTCGCAATGCCAAATGGGCTACGGGACGGATAGCCCCATGAAGGGGCTGGGGCGGGATGCATCGCCGCCAGGGGGGAAGAGGCTTCCATTGCTTGCAGACGATGATGAATCGGTGCCAGAGGATGTGTGATTATAATCCTACACCCCAATGACTGTTCGGAATACAATCAACCATGTGAGTTGCTAACGAATGGAGGTTGCTACCACAATTAATGAAATGTTTCCTCCTACTGTCCGAATAATGTAGGAACAAAATGACCAGGCTTTTACAACTCGTCGGGTATATGCCTTCGAGTTCGTGGATATAATTATAGCGTGATGCTATACAAGTGGGCACTGCTTGCTTTGGCGATCAGAGCAAAGTGTTGCACAGAGGATATACAATCGCAAAGGATCTGGGTTTGAATCGAAAGAATGTTGTAGGAAATGTTTTAGCAGGAGAAATTCCACTATGGCGTCAATATTGAGTCCAGGTATTATTTCAAGTTTTGGGCTGTCAACTTTCCAGTGGAGTGAATGGAGGGCATTAGAGGAAATAGAAAATTAGATGACGAGGTGGGTATAATGGGTATCTAAGTTGTCGACTTCCTTTCCTTGAATGACGTCCTTTTATGCCGGCTTGGGTATTTCTAGGGAACCGTGGTAGGAAATCAGAGAGAGAAAGACGAGGGAGGGAGGATAGGGTCGCAGTGCCGCTTCCGTATGCAATATTGGTAGGCCGAATTGTCCTACAGGCGAGCCGTGGATAAGGGAACCGAGACCGATCAAGAAGACGGAAACGATCTTGTGCTATCCGTCTACCTGCTTGCTCTGTTCATATGTCAGTTGAGGTCCATGCCATACGCATACAAAATTGCACAATTGGTGTTGTTGATGGTTTGCAGTACCTATTCAGAGCTGGAGCGAGTGAGGTCAGGCAGGTCGGGTAGGATCCGGGTCGGGGATCGGGTCGGGGTCGTGGTCAGATTATTGGAGTAGTAGCAGCGGGAGCACACGATCTCGTTGTCGACGTACCACAGAGCCAATGCCTACCAGAGCGAGGACAGTCGTCAATGCCTATGCCTATGCCTACGGGTGAGGGTTAGAATTGTCGAGAAGCGGCACCGGGTTGGACCTTTGGATGAAGACCAGGAAGGGTTGGACTTCACTCGCTCGGCTGCAGAGGAAGGGTAGTCATGGACGAAGACAGAGGGGAGTGAATGGTTTTTGTTCGCCAGGCGAGGCACGGTGGAGTTTCACCTCCACGGGCAAGCAAGCACAAGCACTGCACTCTGGTTGCGAGGGCGATGGAGGGTGTCGAGCGAGCGAGCGTTGCCAGGCGGTTGACAGTGGGTACAAGGTACAGCAGTACACCGCATAAGTACCTACCAAAGCCTGCATCCAGATGGAATACAGAAGGTACAACTACCTACTACACATCTAGATACCTTATGTATGCAGCCCGTAACCAAGTCAAGTCACAGCCGGGAAAAGTCACTGATCATCGTTCTAATTGGATGCACGCTCCACTGCGCTGCTGAAAATGGCAGGCAGCCTAGCATAGTGAATGCGAGGTGAATGCTGGGCGCTGTTAGCGCGGTTTCCAGAGCACGGCAACCGCCCAGGGTTCCTCCAACCAGGGGGGTCCTCCAGCACTTTTTTCCACTGCAACAGCCGGGTTACCAGATGACGCTATGCCAAAAGGGACAAGGACTTCCCTGGCAGAGAATACCTGTGCCATGTGCGAGCGTGTTACCACAGTGTTATGCCGCAGTTACATCATTTAATGCTGAAAACCAGGCGGTGAGCACCCATATCTATTACATACCGACCAGGCTAACCAATGTTGTGAAATTCCCAATCCGTAGTGTACAAGCTTGTTTAGCGACAGGTTAATTACCATCTTTATTTAGATACCTGGGAGATGGCCAGGAAGAATCATTACTATTGCTGTCGAGGCACTGATTTTCGCTGCTAAAAACNAAAAAAAAAAAAAATAAAGTTCACAGTCTGTATTACCTAAGTAGAAGCTATCGTGATCTAGGTGTAACCGGTAACAAGGGAAAGACAGCTTGGAATTAGCAACCGGCCTATAATATACCTAGGGCATCCGTAATAAAAATTCAAGGTCCAGCAAATTCATATCTAGCGAAATCAGATGTGGAAACCGCTGAGACAATTCATCCCCCAGAGACATATTCATCAGAGAGGGTCCAGCTCTAGAAACACGGACTCTCGACTTTCTTAGATAATACCGTAGCAATCACCGACCTACACCACATCATTGAAGACTATATTCTGTACTGTGTTAATCATGTGGTATGCCCTCTAATTCCCTTGGTAACAAGTATATTATCATACATAGTGCAGAAGAGACACTCTTAAGCTGAGGGAACCCTTCACGCAAAGTCCCGCCGACGGCTGAAGCGCACTGACTTATTACAAGACAACCAAATCGATAATCCTCTTATATCAATTGTCTATTGCGCGTGGTGGACGATCGCAAAATAAGTGCTCAGAAGTCCCTTCCGGGCTGCGCAATGGTCAATTGTAAAGTATAGGTATCCTATGTACTGTTACTACATCTGTCCGCATCTACATGCAGCTATCTAATACATATCTACAGTACATATCGTCAAGCTCTCTTACGTGAGAGCTAGCTCCCTAATTCTAGGTAGTTCGGGCAACGTGGTAGCCGGGTTCAGACTCCTCAATGGCCAAGGAACCCCAAGCCGCGAATTGCCCTTGCTGTTTGATTCTTCGCGAGAGTCCTATAAAAATATCATTTCCGACATACATGGACTAATAGCAAACCCGGCCCAACTGGTTGGATACTTAAGCGCCCGGGGGAGCTACAGGTCGAATTGTAAGAGAGCTGCTGACAGGCGGCCAGGGTGCTTCTGGTTACACAGCTGCGCGCGAATACAATTCGGCAGAGAGGCTGTCCCAATGACGACGGACCGGCCGGAACCCCCGTGACGACTGCGAGGTATGAAAAATGATATTGCGCTCGAGAAGACGACTCATGAGAGAGGAATGATGTGTCTCTTCCAAGATTACGGAAGACNGCCGGCCACGTTGGGCTCATCTACCGAAAGACACTTGTCTCTAGGATAGCTACATGTAGATATTTCAGGGTCCGATGCTCGTCGCAGTCGAGTTCTGAAAAATGAAGCCGTGCTGCTGGGATTGCGTAAGATTTTGGTTGCTAGGACGGGTCGAGAGTCCGCTTCCGACAGGGCTGAGAACACACACAAACAGCAACTTATAAGTATGTATACTACGGTACCTAACCTACATTGGTCGATTCGTAAATCCTGCAGACGTTTCTGGCGAATCCACTTCCCATCCTCCAGACTGTTCCCCCATAATTTTCCCCATAAACGATGTTTGAAACTGTGCAGTTCATGCAATGCGCAGAGCAAGCACCGGAATGGTGGCTTCAGAATTCTTAGCTTGGGGATTACTAGTATAGTCGTTCGGCCGTGATGTGATGTTCTATCGCACCAGCTCCAGGTTGCCAATTTCCAGCAGTAGAATACATATTTACATGATTCCAAGCCTACATAGATACATGTATTTACGAGGACGTAAATAGATACCTATACGTACTTAGCGCGCAAAGTAAGGTCCAGGTACCAGCGGGTTAAGCGACAATTTATGATTGACGTTCTCAAGGAGGCGGCTTGCCGACCAAGGGATCTGCGGTATCACAGCTTTTGAAGTGATATCCGTATTTAGCTATCCAATAATTGCCGGTCCGCCCCGAGCACGAGGCGCTCCCTTTTGCTGTTGCTTGCTCAGCAATGGGGCACTGCAGTCTATTGTTACCAGCCGGTATCTACAGTAACAGCATCTAGCGGTGCGCCGACGATACCTACTTCGGCCTCCACGTAATTACGCTTCCTAGTCAGTTGCTATATATTTAGGAGGAGCCCTGTCCAGCCAGACCTTGTCCTTGGCGGGATTAAGCCACAGACAGATTTGTGGCCGGCGGTGATTGGAGTGCACAGGCGTCAAGCCCCATCACCCAATTTCAATCAGAAGCTTTTTTTGCTGTAGCGACAGCAAGCAAACCCTGAACTATGCTTTTTGCGGCCAAGCGGCCGGCACCCATAAGGGATGAGGAAAGGCGGAGAGGTGAAAAGAAATTGAGGCTCCTATTGTGAGTACAGGGCCAAAAGGGATAAATAGCTGTCTATATAGGTCATAGTTAGCGGTCAGTAATCAGTTAATGCTTCGCCGGGGCGAGGCGGCGCAATTACGAAAAAGAAATGTTTATATAAATAAAACCTTATTTTAAGGGCGACCGAGTATCTACATATCTACATACTGTATCTGGAAAGGAGGAGGTATGGTACCTAGTACGAAATCTACGATCCAATCCTCGAATGAAAAACACCAATTGACTACAATCGACCGTTTCTAAGACCTGGGGTCAATCAATTGATGCTTTCGATTTCAGCTAAAAGTCCCGATCTAATGGTTCAAGTAAGACGTCATCCGCATCTTACGAGACAGCTAGTATATGCTGTACGGAGCTCGCGAATGCGTAAATCTTGAATCTCCCTTCAACGGTCGCAGCGAAAGATGGCCATGTCGTCATAGCCTATACCTACCTACCTGGACCTACCTTAGGTAGATAATGTATCATGTATCTCAGGTACCGAGACTACATACCGTACTGTAGTCTACAGCTACCTACCTAGACTGATTAGTGCCGAATATCACTCTCTTTTGAGAGAGAGCCCAAGACTCGGGAACTCAGCCCTCCGCGCGGCCTCTTAACCCTCTGTAGCCCTCTGTAGCCCATCCCGTTTCCCGTTGCATATGCAAGAAATTCCATGTGAGACGGGAAGCAGGCTGCTCGCAGCACGTTCTATTCTCTTCACGGTATCGCAGCCGCCTTCTGCTGCAGTAGTGAGCATAGCCCTCCCTCACGATCTGTCACGATCACGGTCGCCTTGCATAATCACCTGCAAGACAGTCAAAGCCGCTGTTTGAGGATTCGGATCTCGATCCACTGTTGGTTCTCCCTCCCTACCTAGGCGTTCGGTGCTTATTGACGGGCTAGGCACACACTAGGCGAATCCTTGGTTCTGCCTCCCCTGGCCTCAATCGGTTAATTCATGGTATCATCGGCGCCAACGGCTCCCGACTGAGAGGCTCGACTGGTAGAGCACCCAATTATAATTCCACGCTACAGAATACACTACGGGAGTCCTACTACGACAGATGGCTACTAGCGAACTGCACTAGATAGGTAAAGATAGCCAGTCTTCGGCGCGTATCTACTCTTGGGTATCATGACACCATCCAGATGTGTAGGGCTTACGAACTCGTCGCGCGACTCGTCGTAAAATCAGCTAGATCGCCGTTCTAAGGCTTGGCGAGCAGATCGCCGGACGGCATCAACATCCAAGTCACATGTCGCGAGCTAAATCATCAAACACACTTATCGGGGTTGCTGAAACACGAGCATTCAATGCGACGTTGGGCTGCTCAGGCATCGTCTTACCCGCATTAGGCATTGTGTGTTCAGATGTTGAATCAGGGAGATAAGAGAACACCGATAGAAGGCATATATCCAGAGAGGTAGGGATAATGAGGCTATGAAAATGGCTAGATCAGGCTGGCTTACTGGTCACTTATTCCTGAGCCAAGGGCCGATGTACGGAGTTTTGAGGGGTTTATCTTGTTGTGGTGCAGCTATCATGGTACTTGTAGATACTGCCCAAAATGGAAACAAGTAAACAACAGAGGCA
Source organism: Lasiodiplodia mahajangana (assembly GCA_029590625.1). Lineage (NCBI taxonomy): Eukaryota > Fungi > Ascomycota > Dothideomycetes > Botryosphaeriales > Botryosphaeriaceae > Lasiodiplodia > Lasiodiplodia mahajangana. The sequence continues at coordinate 8,452 of JAPUUL010000294.1, forward strand.
AGCGAAAGGAGCGCGTAAACACACGACGGGAGCTGAAAAGAGCTGCAGCTAAGAGAGCTAATACCCCTCTCGAAGAGCTTACGGCGACCCCTGCTCTGTCGCGATGTCACGGGGTCTCGTCATTTCAACTGGCCAATGGCTGGCGGGCGGACATGGGTAACGATGGGGAAGGATGGGCGAGGATGGGCGAGGATGGGCGAGGATGGGCGAGGATGGGCGAGGATGGGTGGTGATGGGTTGAGCTTGGTAGCACGAAGGGAGCTTGGACCTTTCTTAACCCCGCCGAGGTTGCATCTACTAGCGTTTTGCAGCGCTGATTCGTAAATCCTTTACTGGGGCGCGCCTCTGCTACCCCACCTTCTCCCCACCTTCTTCGCCCGTCACATCACCGAACAAGAACCAACCGAGCCAACCAACCCGCAACCTGCAATCCTAGATAATGAAGGATGGAGAGCTCGCGCGCCGCTCCCAGACCACACAACNAAAAAGCCTTGCAGCCAATAGCGTCGGCGTCTCCTGCTTGACTAGACAACCAGCCGCACACAGTGAGCTGTAGTGAAGCACTCTGCCTGTAAGGCACACACCAGCTACGGCACAGGTTCCGGAACGGAGCATCCATCCCATGGTTCGTCTCGATTTTGCGACGGCCGAGTATTTGAGATTTCGGTATTCCTTCAACGTAGCGACGCCTTCCGACCCATTCGCGACTATACATACCTATCTACCTAGCTCGAGTCCCAATCGTAGTATACTTACCTAGCCGACCTACCTAGTTGAGCACATAACTGGCTCACTAACAATGCCCAGGGCATCTTAGTCGAACAGTCTACGCATGTATGCAGCCGCACTATCTATTCTATACACTTTTGATGTTATGATAATCGTCTCGCGGACCGGCTAGCCCAGCATAGCGTAGCATTTGGCGCATTCTTATCGCCGACCGTCCTTACCATACACAAGTACTGTAGTAGTCGAACAACATCGAATACGCTGACTTAGGTACTCAGTATACTCTGTACCTACATAATGCAGCATCGCGTGCAGCTGTTGAAACAGCACCTTGCTGTCGGGCGATGTAGGTACCTGAAAACCTGCCCATCGGGTCTGCATATCATGCTCAGTCTATGCATACAGCGTATTTACCCATCTGGTGTAGGACTCACAGTAGGTACGTAATAACACAGTCAGCTCATGGTATGACATTGTGCATACATAGCACTTACACGAGCTGTGTGTGGCACGTCGCGCCCGATCCAATCCAATCGCAAACGAGGCAACTAAAACCCATAAGCACCTGCAAGCCATGAAGAGAGCAAACCCAGCTTGCTCGCTTGCAGCTTTCTTTTCCTCTTTTGACAATCAGCTCCACACCTTCATCGGAGATTTAGTTACGTAGGTACCTATCTGCACAGATTCATCGACCTAGCCTAGATGCCTAGTTCATCCAATCATCGTCTCAGCGCACCGATCATGTCAAGTTGTTGTCGCTACCGAGCGCGTCCGGAACCCGGGCGCGCTCGCAAGTCTCAAAAGTTCCCGACTACGCATCGGGTCAGGACGGGACAGCACAGTAGTAATACCTTGGGTAGGTAGGTGCCTACAAAGTACATGGTCCAAAAATGCGAGGTGATGAAGCCCAAGCTCATTCGTTCGCTCACGGCACTTGGCCTGAAACACCGGGTAATGCTAAGCTCTGGGTGAGAAAACATCTGATCGCCAAATTCCCTAATGCCGCCCACGTAGCCATCAACCCATGTAGTATAGTTGCCGTGTTATAGCCAGCGGTTGTCGGGACCAGGCAACATTTGGCGGCGAAAGGAACGGTCTCGTATCATTCTCACTTGCCCGGGATTCTCATATGAAGGGGTTTATCTGCCCGACTACGGCCCATCTGGGTATCATACCTACTTGGGCGGGCTCTGTTGTTTCGTTTTACGATCGTTTATGTAAGTACCGTGTTTGAGGATCGCGGGACATCGCTACGAAGATGATTTAGGGCTGGATTTATTACGTATACCAAGGACATGCGACGAACTCGATTCAAGGTATCTAGCGCGGTAAACAGTAAGCTCTTATTATAGTGACTCTCGGTTCTAAGCACCTATACCGCGCGCTCACCCATCACATTCAACAATCCTCGTACGTGAAGAGAAGATAACACTTGAAGAGTTTGGGATGCTCACGAGTAATAGCTAGACGAGTAATAGCTAGGTAGATGAAATAGTGTTTAATTTGCCCGATCTGGGTGCCGACACGTGGAAAGGAGAAGACTCTAGGGTAGTCAACAAACCCGGCCTAATAGTAACCGGTGGTATAGGCGGCGAATTTTCCGGCCTTCCAAATCTAAAGGGGGCTCACGAGTACTCTTATATAAGACAGTAGTTATATCATCACCCAACAGAGTGGTTACACCCGACAGATGGGGCCTAAGGTCCTCCTTAATGTAGAGAACTAGGATAGCAATTCGCAAGATCGCGCTTTTACGTAGAGTATTATATGTCAGGATGTGCTAGGTACATGATAATCATTTTCGCAATAGCAGAGCTAATAAGTTAATCCGCTCCGAGCCATATACGTCTGGGTTCAGCATCATCACGCCATGCGAGCACTTGGTCTTCTCTGCTGAGTGTTCGTGGAGTTGTTAACGATATCTATACCTCATCGTCCGTGTTGTCGCGCAGAAGACCTCGAAAACAAACCAGTCCCGCTCATCTACATAGTCATGTTCGTTATACGGATGTGACATCATACTAGCGGTCTCTCGATAATCAAGGAACCGCCGCCGCCGTTCTAGGTCAACTACCCAGATTTTTAGTAGAGTATCATGGCAACCAACGTAGTGCAAATAGCATTCAACTAGTAAGAAACACGTTTTTATCGCCTAGTTCAACAATACTAGGTTACTATGCAAGAGATACGAGCTTGGTCGACGTCATTATCCCCTCGCAAATGGCGATGTAACGATAAATAGCATATAGAACTATGTGGAGGGCAGGAGTAGCAGAGCTACTGAATACGCACTAGATGGCACCGGTGTGGCAAAGTTGGTGAGCGAAGACTAAAGCACTGAGCGAACGTAGTTTCCCTAATAGGGGTCTCGCTAGGGAGATGGGATTGGAACTGGTAGGCCGTCTCCTCTAACAAGATAGTGCACTGCTAAGCTACTTGATAGAGTAGGGAATTTGTTGGCTCGCGTTTGAATCATAACAGGGAACTCTTTGACCATATCTTTACGATATACCCTCCCAAGTGCCGATTCCCCCCGAATGGGATTTGGAATGAGCTTTGATGTTCCATCAAATAATCACACGATATGTACCCCTATTCATTCGATATCTTCGATGTTGATATGTTTCCGGTTGACAGGAGGGCAGACCATCAGTATTCCTGAAATTCTATTCAAGTTTCCTCTGATGAAACATGAAGAGTAAGTAGTCTTGATGTTGTAGATTTAATATAATCGTAGAAAGGCGCGGTTTAGGGTATGAGAAGAGTGGTATCGTGCTGTTGTAGTATAGGGCACAATTAACTATGAACGCACGCATGGTTTTTATGTATCATGCTACATATCTACGTCGTTCCCGTGAAGTAAAGAATTATTGATTGACAGTTGTTGAAAGGGGCCTATGAGTCTCATAATTCAACAAAGTGGTGAGTTCTAGGAAACATGTATTAGTTGCTTTATCCAGAATTCCAACAACCCATGATTTACAGGTATAAATAGTAGTTATAGAGACCTAGCAGTGTCATGCTACTATTAGAGGGTACAATTGCTGAGTAATAAATCCGTATTTCTGGTGCAGTATATATCTCTCGGTGGCTGTTATGATGTATGAGGTTCTTCTGCTGATTAATCGTTGCAGCTGCATGGTACGGGTCAGGCATTTTCTTACCATACAACGGCAAAAGCAGTAGAAAACCCTCCGTATGTCTCTTAAGATATAAATCGGATACGTTGAACCCTATATAGAACGAGAAAGTCGGTACTTGAAAATTACTTCCTACCAAAAGTACGTAGGGCACTGAACACTCTTGATTCTAAACTAGAACCCGTAACGACAGGAATTATATAATTGAGTTGGTATCATATAGTACTAAACAATGTCTTGAATAAATATCGTTTTCGCAGTTACCTAATATTGCTTGGACCAGCCTCATCAGACACGTCGGAAGGCTAAGACGGCCCCTAGTGACTCGTGCCACAGTATGGCGACGAAGTCTGGAGAAGCGAAATAAGCCCAAAACATACCATCCAAGCCCAAAGAGAGCGAATTTCCAAGTGCCCCTTACCGTTTTCCTCACCGCCACGCTTAAGCCGAAAGAAAACCAAATTATCGAGGGTGACAGGGTCTTACAGACACTGCGAATAGTAGTCGTTCTGGAACTTACACGTCGTGCCGGAGGCGCATGAGCCGCAGCCGCTCCAGTTCTTACCGGCGCACTGTCCGTACTTTGCAGTCGAGCAGGTCCCGGTGCCGCCGCCATTACCGGGATTTTGAGGGTCTGTGCCGAAGGTGACGTGTTAGTAAATAGAACACCGGGCGGGAAAAAGTAAGGCTGCAAAGAAAATCAAAGACAAAGGGACTTGTTCCATACTCTGCGGCTGTTGCACCAGAACAGGTGTGCCAGTTTTCGAGGTCTGGTCGATGGAGCAGATGTTGGCGCACATTTGAGGGGGGTACCATCCTGGGGGAGGAGTAGTAGGATTAGCGTCTGTGGTGTTGTAGACGAATTCGATCCACTGGATTTGCAGTTCTGCGGATGAGTTGGCTGTCATGTTTCCGCTCCAGGTTCCACCGTCACTCCATGTGTTGAAAATGACCTGGCTGGGATCCTTAGGTGCCTGAAATTGAATAGAGGAGACCAGTTTCCCATCCACGAGCCAACTGGTAGAGCCTGGTGTCCACTGATTCACAAAACATCAGCGTTTTATTCTACAAAGGATGAGCAGCGTGGTAATCATGGACTAATTAAAGAGGATTGCACATCCGAAGCTTATCTTAGGAGTCCATAAACAATTCTAGCCACCAGATAGGGGGAGAGGAAAACAAAACCTCACTCACGTCCATGCGGTGATACTGCCAGTCAGACCAACCCAACGTAGTAGGCAAACTGACGTTGCGTGTAGCCTGGGGGATATTGCCATCTGCGTTCCAACTTGGCTGATTCGTGTATTGAATATATTGCACGGGATCACTTGTTCTGATTTCGAGATCGGACTCCTGGACTTTCGCTAATGTATCGCTATTGCGAAAGGTAAACATCGCAGTGATGGCGCCTGGGGACCCCTTGGTTCGAGCATACATGCGGATGGACAGATACTGATAGTTGTAGGAGCCGGACTCGATTTCAGCCGAAGACTGGAAATCCTCATGGCGCATGGTCCGCATAACGAGATATGTATTCGAGGTCGGGTTCCGGTCATCGTTATGCTGGATGTACACATTATTCGCCGAATTCACCATCAACACCGTCGCGTCGCTTCCCGTGACGTCCGAATCCCCACCCATCTGGGCGCTATTGTTCCAATTCTGAATCGACCAGGTATTTGTCCATTCTGGCGATTGGAAGTAAGCGCTCGTCGGGGGCGCATCTGCGCTTCCTTGGGCTGTGTTTATCGGGGCCGGCACACGAGCATACTGTGACAAGGACCGGAAATCGAAGAACTTGTGATTCCGGAAGTAGTGAGAGACCGATGTGTTTGTCCGATAGCAGTTGCATCTTGAGTCCGTGACGAGGGGAAAGTTCTGTGCTAATACGCGACCCGAGAGGCTCAGAACCGCAAGCGCAACCCAACAGTTATAAACGCCCAACGCCATCATGATATGATATACGCCTCGCTTGAAAGTAGGGAGTTTTCCCGAAAGTCATGAGTGAGTTAGCGGGATAATTATTTTTATGGGCATTGGGAAATAACGGCTGGCAGCTCGCTAAATGCCGAACATCAATGTAATCTAATGTCTTTTCTTAACATGCATCATATTTTGAATTACCTAATAGAATATCCTAGCCAAGATAGTATAATCGAGCAAGATGATGACCTCAAATGAGTTAAAAATTCGCTGCTCGAAAACGTCCGGGGGCCAAGCCGAGCTTGACGATGGCCTAGATTGGAAGTCGTGAAGACCTGGAACCGCTTGGCACTCCAATATGAAGGAGGGCTACGATAGGTGGTTGGGCAATTTCAGCATCCGCGGCTATGGCCGTGTTTAATGCGCACCTCAGTGGAATGATATATCGGCCTCTCCCTGCAATACTTGACGGCGGAGTGCCACCGGTGGTGGAGGGCTGGGCAGCTAGAGCAGACAAACCGGAGGGCCGGATAAATTGACATAGCTGTCACGTCCACGTTGGCGTCAACGGCATACATACTTTACTCACGGCACTTGCTGCTACTTTCGTAGGCGTCTTCTGGTCTCATAACACGGAAAAACCTAAGGAGGAATAGTCCGAGAATGAACGTTGCGTTTGTCGTCTCCAATCTGGGGATTGACAGATTTCGCTCTGGAGTATTGTGCGATGCTACTGCCACGTAACAAGCCAGTCACATAATAGCCGACGTTCTCACGACACTGAGTAAATAGATTAAGTGACCAATCCGGGAAATCCATGACTACAAGGAAGGAAGGTTGGCTGCCTCCAATGTCTAGTCCACCATGGGATCGGTTAAACATCCGGACAGGCGACAGCCCGCCTAGCATGGCAAGGTTTCATTGACCTGCAAGTGGGAGCGGATTCGAATCCGATGTTGAGAACTCGTCATCGTGGACAGGATAGTTAGTCTTTGCGTTTATAGATCACGCGATCGTGGCTTGTGCGTTGGTTAATCATCTATTATAAGAGACATGTTAATGGTACTATCCGGGTGGCGACGTATGGAGAAATGTGGCTGTAGGCATTCTATCAATACGTAATGGCTATATAAAGAACATAGGAGCACTGCGTTCACAGTAGAATTGATCAACTAGAAATAGGAATAGGAAGGTATGTGGATAGATGGTAGATGATTACCAGTTGCTACTCGGATTGACATCTGATCTATTGTAAATGGTTACCGCATTTCCTGATACGGAACCTGAGCGTGGCGTCCAGCGTAGGGCGTCTTAAGTTATAAAACAAGTGCTATCCTTCATATACCTTGCTCTAGAAGCGTCATACGCCATACACAAAAGGTGGGCAAAAGGCTGTTGGTGATACTGGATAGGGAAGATGGATTAGGTGCTGGGTAATGGGATCGGCAAGTTATGACGTTCTTGTCCAAGTACCACCGTATGACCCCAAACTGATGATCAAGTCTTCTGCGTTGCAAATATTTATGAAAGCCGAAGGAGAATATGGCCATCGATAATGAATCAATTATCTATAAGTGATAAACGCTGAAACTGATGTTTATTTGGCGGTTTAGAGTAGGTATTCAACGGTGATTCGAGCTTCGATTGAAAGTTTATCGGTACCTGAGACAGCACTAACTAAAAAGGACCTCAGCTGCCTGTTACATCGAGATTGGCGAGACGCAACGCAGGCAACAGGAACAGGCAGCACATGCATGGATGCAGCGCCAAGGTCGACGGGGACCCATATAAAATATGTTTATCGAGGCTGTTTGTTTTGGACTGTACCTTGTAGTACGATATCTCTAGTGGTACCCGGTCCTTACCGGTGTACTGGGTGGGTGGGTATCTAGCTGGAGGGTTAGGTGAGTGAGCTACCTGCGCGCCCCGCCATTCTTAGTGGTAAGGCTAAGTAGAAGTGCACTAAAGACTACCTAATTGGAAAGGTACCTGGTACCTAATTTAAGTGCCTGCAGCGACGCGCTCCGGGACGCGTCCAGCGCGAAGTAAGGGGCTGTCTGGGCAGGTACGTGCTCTCGAAATTCCAGCAAACAATCAATACGATCAGCGCGGTTGCTCGTTGAACTGCTTCTCTATTTTCATTTCTGGAAATTATTCTGTCACACAAAAAAATAGTGGTGAAGGCCATATATGCCCATGTAAAAATCATTGACTCTCCCCCGCCAGCCTACCTACCTACACCTTACCATCTGCAACCTGCACACCTCTCTCCAGCTTGATCGCCCTCTTCCCCCCAACTTCATGCCCAAATTGGGTTAACAATACCACCCTGCCTACACAATCCTACCTATCTATACAACCACCGCTAAGCACCTGATTCTACTTGTTGCGTATTCCACCACTCATATATCGACTTGGTGTGTTAGGCTGTCAGCTTCCAATATGCCAAAAGGAAGAGGAAAGGGAAAGGGAAAAGGTACGCGGCGATCGGTGAAGCGGGAGCCTTCGGCCGAGTCCGAGTCCGAGGCTTCTAATAACGGCAATGTCAAGCCTGAACCGTCAGATGTATCATCCCTCTCCCAGTTCTTACCTCACGATTCTATTACTGTAGCTGGCGAGACCTCGGCGCTTCAGCCGGGCGAAGATGGACCTAGTGAGACTAACACTAACTATCTCGAGCGACTGTGTAATGACAATACACTGCAATCTCTCGAGACTGGTCTCTCTGCTGCTACCTTCCTACTTGACCAGTTACAAGACACCTTGAGCACGTATGAGAGCCCAGATGTTGACAGTTGGGTCAAGACCATTCTTGACCTGAAGGCCCGTACTGCGCCTAAACGCACCGTCGTTGGCGTTGTCGGTAATACCGGCGCTGGTAAAAGTTCCGTCATCAATGCTTTGCTTGACGAAGAAAGGTTAGTTTCTGTTGTCACTCTCTTATTTTCATCTGAGCAGTCCAATCTGCTTACAACACTTTCTCCGCGAGCCTCACTGTTGCTCGTTTTTCTCATCCTAATAATGCTAATGCGCTCTAGACTGCTGCCAACTAACTGCCTGAGAGCATGTACTGCATCCCCTACCGAGATCTCCTTCAACTATTCAGATGACCCTCGGGAACTCTACCGAGCTGAGATCGAGTTTATTTCCACTGAAGACTGGATACGAGAACTTCAAGTCTTGTTCAGTGATCTTTTGGACGGCAGTGGCCAGGTTTCTCGCGAAGCCACTAAAGCTGATAGCGATGCTGGCATCGCCTACGCAAAGGTGAAGGCGGTCTACCCGCAGAAGACCAGAGAAATGCTTGCTACTGCCAATCCCGAGGACCTCGCTAAAGAACCGGCCGTTCGTGCTATTCTGGGAACTACTAAAAAGCTTCAGGAAACCGAGGCGAAAAATCTTTATCAGAGGATGCAACATTATGTTGATAGTAAGGAGAAGGAGACTGGTCAAATTGACCACAGAAAAAAAGTAGACGTTTCTATGGAATATTGGCCGCTCATCAAAGTGGTTCGAATTTTCACGAAGGCGAATGCCCTTTCTACAGGGGCTGTCATAGTTGACTTGGTATGTCAATGAGTATTTCTTTCTATCTGCGGTTCGACTTATACGTTGTCCCACATATTGCTGGGTTCACGTAGGGGCGACTATTTGTAGCCTGGTACTGACTGAATCCTCTTATTAGCCTGGTGTCCAAGATTCAAATGCGGCTCGAGCAGCTGTGGCAGCCAACTACATGAAGTCATGCACAGGTCTCTGGATTGTCGCCCCAATCACTCGCGCTGTGGACGACAAGACAGCCAAGTCTCTACTCGGCGATACTTTCAAGAGACAGCTTAAATATGATGGGACGTACTCAGCCGTAAGCTTTATTTGTTCAAAGACAGATGATATATCAATCACTGAGGCTGCTGAGAGTCTGGGTCTTGAAGACGAGACTTCCGAGTCGTGGGAAGCCGCTGAGGAGCTGAGGAAAAATGTGAAGGCTCTCAATTCCAAGATTAATGATATTAAGAAGGCCAAGGCAATTCTGGGTGAGCGGATGGACGAGTGTGAGGCTGAGACCGATCTGTGGGAGGATCTCCAATCCCAGATATCTAATGGCGAGGCTGTCTACGCGCCATCGGCTAATCCGAGAAAGCGAAAGCGAGGTGGAAGTCCCCCTTCGAGTCTTCGATCTGATGCGAATGATAATCAGGATGCTTATGATTCTGGCTCGAGCGATAAGGAAAACTCGCAGCCAGAACCAAACCGCAAGCCTCTGAGTGAAGAAGAGATCGAGGAGAAGATTTCATCCCTCAGAACGCAACGAAAGAATATACGAGGAGAGAGACGGTCTCTTGATTCTCAGATCGCCGAGCTTCGTAAGGAGATACAGAAAGTTACGAATGAGCGGGAGAAAATCCTAGCGGATGTTAAAGCCGTCTGCATCCAAGGCCGCAATAACTACTCGAGAGGTGCTATCAAGCAGGACTTCGCGATGGGCATTAAAGAGTAAGTCGTTTCTGAAGCTGCGGATGCTCTGATCACGGCATTTCACTCAGACTCCATTCCCTTGTGACCGTCGTTCTCGTTGCTAACTCAGCACTAGGTTGGATCAGGAAAATGCTATAGAAGAAAACGACGAAACTTTCGACCCTGATCAAGATAATCGGGATTACGATGAGGTTGCCCGCAGTCTCCCGGTATTCTGCGTCAGCAGCCGTGCTTACCAGAAGCTCAGTGGAAGGCTAGAGAAGGATGACTTCCAGAGTCATGGCTTCCTATCCGTTGAGGATACTGAGATTCCACAGTTGCAGGAACACGCGAAAAAGTTGACTGAAGCTGGTCGCACAAGTCATTGCCGCCGTTTCTTGAATGATATATCACAGCTCCTCAACTCAATGAGGCTGTGGTCTGGGGATGATGGCACTGGGTCGACTCTTACGGACAGCGAGAAGCGTCTAGAAGAGCAGCATCTGAAAAAGCTGCTGACCCATTTGGAAGAGGTATGTGAATCTGTCATACTTCGGTTTTCCCTAAAGTGACGGACAACCGGCACGTTTTTGGCGGTTCCTCAGGAGGCGAAGCAAGCCTTGCGCAACTAAGTCGTGTACCTTGAATTCAAGACCAGTTTCCCTGCCAGTCTCAAGCCTAATTAAAAAAAATGAGTTGTCTGTAATATCGTGATCTGCTCAAACATAATTAACTTAAGATGTACAGGAACTCGAAACATTAGTGAAATCATCGCTAGATCTCATCCGGAAATCCCTGGAGGAGCACATATTCGAGAACATTAACGCATCTATGCCTTCGGCAATCGAGGCTGCTCCTGATACTGCCTATTCATGGGGCGCGCCTCGAAGCGAAGGCGGCTTATTCTGGGCAACATACAAGGCAACCGTTCGCCGCCAAGGGGTTTATAGTGGTGCTTCCGGACCACGAGATTTCAATCAGGATCTATTTGATCCCATCTCTCGAAACCTAGCAACTGGCTGGGAGCGAGCTTTCCAACGCCGGCTCCCTGCTATACTGGAAAGTTTTGCTAAGGAGACGGCGGTTAAGCTTCAGCACTTCCACCAGGCCGCTAAAGTTCGAGCAGAGCAACGTCATACTAACATTACTGGTCTGGTTACTCTGTCGAGCCAAATCCTAGCACATATACGAAGCGTACAAGAACTGCCGGCGATCGTACGCGCGAAAGTGACTGAACTGCAGCGGGAGGCTAGCCGACAATTCACTCCTGTGATTTGTGAGGCGATGGCGGAGGCCTATACTATCTGCACCGATGAGCGTGGCCCAGGCTCGTATGCCCGCATGAAAGAAGCGATGATTAATCATGTTGACTACACCCGTCATTCCATGTTCAGTCAAGCCGCCGAGGTCGTAAGAGGGCAACTAGATGCCATGTGCCGGGCTGTGATGCTCGTAAGTATGAATTCCCCATTTCATGCAAGACAGATTCTGACGCATAAATTCTGAATAGGACATGACTGAATCGCTCCAAGCCGTGTTCGATACTATTTATACGGACTATATGCGTACTTTGGGTACGTCAATACCCTTCTCTCTCTTTTTTTGGATCTAGCATTGACCGGAATCTAGTGGGTACCGAGGTAGATCGATCAAGAAAAATTACTCGCCAGGAACTAGACATGCGAAACCGCGTCAACAAGCTTTTGCTTCGTAGCGACAAGATGTTCGCACCTGCACTAGGCGAGTCGGCATCTGAAGAAGATGCCATGGACTTCACGGCGGGCGAGGCTGTTATTGACAACGTGGAAGCCCATGATGCTGGCGATGCCGGCGATGCCGGTGATGCCGGTGATGCCGATGTGGAAGATAAGAAAGAAGTTCTTGCTCACGAGGCCGACGAATTGATGCAAGCTCTGATCCGAAAGCAGGGCTCCACCGATGACGTGGAAGACCCCTTTATGTCCGATGACGAGTTTCCAGATGTCATGGACCTAATCAAGAGAGAACGAACATCCTAGGAGTCCAATACCTAGATTGTACAGGAGGGAAGCGGGGAGTTTCGGATTTGTGTGGCCAGAAAATTGCTTTACTTGTGAGCTAATAATTCAAACTTGCTTTGCGTGGAGTTGAGGGATAAGGGAAATTCGGTCCCGTCGATCTCCAGCTGAGAAGAGTTTCGTCGTCGTTGGAAGTGCATAGGGTTCTAGGCATATGAGGAGATCAAAATGGCGTGTACGTATACAGTGAGAATGGAAGCCTGGTTTCTACGGGCAATGAGCATAATAATGTCTCTAAAGCAACCGGGGTGCCTTCCCTAAGGCTTTTTGTTTATGGAATATTCCTCGACTAACCAAAGACCCGTCCATAGCCCGCTAAGTTTACTCTGGTCCTTTCCCAGGGTATTCGTTCTTCGGAATCATAGGGGTTGAATGAGGCTTATAACCAGAAATCCATACGATCCGCTGTCCTCCATTATCGCTCCCTGCTGAACGCCTAGCTCATTTATTTCGTAACCCGACGAACCCGACGACGTATAGGTATCACATACCATGACGGAGCCCGCCAAAGCAAAAGCTGCTAGATACGCAACGATGACCGGCCTCCCTGTAAACTCCATAACACCGACCCCCAATCAGTCGCGTATGCGCGAAGCTGAACGGAAATACAATTAGACCTGCCCCCTGCGCATCTCATCAGGCGACGCCGGCATAATCGACACCGAGTCATC
>JAPUUL010000295.1:0-21405 GCA_029590625.1 Lasiodiplodia mahajangana
CGCCTAGGTAGAAGAGCGCAGACGAAAGACTAACGGCCGTCGTACTGGAGCCGGCGATGATCAGGAGACTGGCCTCGGCGCGCAGATCGGACTCGCTGTATCCGGGAACGCCCGTGTCTGGGTCAATCGTATTGGCTAGAAAATAGAATAGATCTTGGCGCCGTTCGGCCTCAGGCTTTGCTGCCTGCTCTTTTTGTAGAGCGATACGCCTGGTGACGTTGTCGATAACGAATTCTTTGTACTTTTGAACGGGTTCTGGTGTAATTAGCTCAAATAGCAGATCTAAGCCGCGGGGCTTTAACCATAGCAGCAAGCCGAGCCAAGGAGATCGGCACATCTATATACGATACAGATTTAGTATCGGTTATAGTTCTCTTATTAGATCTTGAAGTTGGACTGCAACGAAACGGAATGATTTACGGGATAATAGAATTTCATATAGTGGTCGATATGGCTCGGAACTTTGGTTAGGGGGTTGTCCCCGCCTTCTTTTATATTGAAAGATCTACCGAAGGATAGGTCGCCCATAACATCAAAAGCAAAAGCGTCAAGAGCATTGCTAAAGTCGATAGGAGGAGACCACTCGCTCATTATGTCGTTTTTGTCCACCATAATGTCGTGTAATCGATCGACGTGTTTCACGATGAATGCACAAGCAGCACGAGTAGATTTCTCGCTGAAGGATTGATTCAAAAGCTTACGCTTGTTCGCATGCAGGTCTACTTCGATCGTGTTCATAGTCGAGTTCTCGTTCATGTTCCGTTTTAAAGCTGTGTAAAAGGGGCTGCGTCGCACGTTGGATTTGTTACCGTAGATCTCGTTCGCCGCCTGGGGATCGCGGAATAGCACTATGCCTGGGGCTACGCGGACTCGGTTGCCGTATATTTCGAACTGTTGCCAGATCCAGATGTGGCGGTCTCCGCGGAGCGCATAGTAGTATGAGACGAGGCCGCTTGCGCGCGCCCAAAACGGCCCTGGAACTCGTGCCAGGGGATGGAAATACAGGTTGTACACACCCTTGAACAAAACCTACTCGGCTGTTAGAGTCCTCGAGTACCGGACGAAATAGTATGCGCTGATCGGCCACTAACTGGAAGAAAACAAAAGGATATTAGAGCTGCTATCCATTTCAATGGACTTAGCTCGGCGAATAGTAGGAATTGCATGGTGACCGGCATGGGAAGTTTTGGATGCGAAGGCGTCTTCGAAATGAAAAAAAGGCGGGGGGCGAAGCGATTGTCCCTTTGACAGCTTCTCCGGCTATATAAATATAGATATAAATATAGATATAAATATAGATATAAATATAAATATAAATATAAATATAGATATATATTTAATATAGTTCCTACTACAGTTCGTCCGCTCTAACGCACTTAGCGTTGGAGTGCCAGGTATTACCGAGGCTTTTGTCTGCTTTGTTTTTCTGGCAGACGGCAAGTAATATGCATTGACAAAAAGGCTGTGAGCTATTCGATGTAAGTACTTAGCAGTGTACAGGTACAGACCTGGTCCAATCGGATGCCGTCGAGTATCTGACCTGTACGAAGTCATCCCTTAGCAGATAACCTAGTACAACGAACACTAAAACGATAATCAAATAGATTGAGATAAACGCTATTACAGATCATGTTTAACTGTCTAAGCAAGTAAAATAAATATTATACAAATATCGCCACTTGCTCATACTCATAGCACTTACTACTTGAGCTACATGCTTGATTTGCTCGTCACAGTGCCGTCCAGTGTGAGTGAACCGGTGCCTTCACTAGCTTGGGCAAGAATCGTGATTTAGCTGTAATCTTCCTCTTCTGCTTTGCTAATTGGCTTGGAATATAGCACAGTAGGTTAGTTGGAGTCAAGAAGGCGGCAATGACGCTGGGGCTTGATACCCCTGGACGCCGGCTTCAGGGGGCTGGAAAATTGTCACGCTGTCCTCGAAGCATCTTCTAACTACTTTCATCATCCAACATATCGCCGCCTGCGTCATATGACCCCCGTCTGCAGCCCTTCGCCTGCCGATCGCAAGTGGCTTTGATTATCCAGAGGAGCTGGAAGCCTCTTCTCCATATGCTAAACTTCCGAATGGCGTAGAATCTGGCTCTTCAAAGGTAAGCGGCCGTCTTCGGCCCAACAAATCAATCTCGGCAGTATCCTATTGTCGACGGGGCTCGAACGCGACGAATCGCAAAAAGAATCCCCGTTTACTTATCCTATCCGCTGCAGATGAAGACTGCGTAGTACGACAAGCCAAGACTCTCTCTGAGGCGTTCTTGAAGCTAACTGTAGAGGACAAGGATAGTCAACTCCTCGACGACGTTGCTCTATACCCTCAACGCGTGTCGCACTAAGGTGAGCTGGCGGTCTTACGGCATCGTGAGCTCGCTTTCCAACATAGTCAACCCAGAAGCATCTGCGTCTATTAGGACCCTTTAGGCTAAGGGTTATGCCGTACACTGTGCAGTGGCACGTATGGGGTCACAATACACGCAATGTGACGCCAAAATGATTCTGAATAGAAACTTCAAATGTGACCGAAGAACAAAAAAAGAAGCGATCGAGTACGGCTACAGCGGGTGTGGTAGGGTGGTTTCCAGTCACTTAACCTTTAACCCTATGACGTAACAGCGTTTCTGTCGATGCTGACGCGCGGATCGGGTCGAGGCGACGGGCCGCTCAAGCTCGGTTTAGTCTTCACCGGCCAAGGTGAGTAGTAGTCGTACATGGGCTAGGAGCTGCTAAGATAGCCCGTGTTCAGCGCCAGTCTCGTGCGGTCGCAGCAGCTGCTGAACCTCATGGGTTTCAAATGGGATATCTTTAGTAAGAATAATAAAAACTTCTCTCCTTCCTGGTTCATGAGCGATTGTACCTGACAAAATAGATCTTGCTAATCGGAGGATTGGCTAGGCGAGTCTAAAGAGAATGAAAAAAGCAATCGTATTAATATTTCGGAATTCAGTCATACCATCACAACAGCGGAGCTGATCTTCAACTGGTAGAATAATGTATTTGAAGTTAGGTATTGGGGCGGCGAACAACGACATAGACAATATCTCGTTAAGGTTAGCATTAGCAGTGTCTAGACGCCGTATCTCCGCACCAGGTATGAACTCTGCGTCGCCACCCCTTTTCTACTATAGAACGGTCAACGTACTTTATCCCGGGACTGTATATTGTCGAAACAAAATGACTTTAGAAATACAGAGACTAGTCTCGCCTGGGTAGTTTATAACCCGGGGATTACGGAAATCGGCAATATCGGGCTCGGTGGGAACATTGATGGCTCTGTGGATCGGAGCTGGGAACCTATTATATGCACTCAGTGCTTGGGACGGCATAGAGCCGCATGGAATGGCTGAGGGGCTTAAGTAAGGTCGATGGAGTTAAAATGAGAGGGTAACGAGAAAGANCCGCGCGGGATAAATAAGATGAAGGCCAATGCTTGCTTATTAGTGAAAACCGAGAAGAAAATTGCGGTCGAGTGAGTTTAGTTCATGCAGTTCTGAGCACAACGAGAGTGATACGTGGCAGAGGAGCAGGGGTGAGTATTTGAGCGATCAGCCTGACTCCGGGAGGGTGAAGGGGATTAGAGGGGATGCTATCAAGTTGGAGGGAGTACTACATAAGAAAGAGGAAGTGTCGGGGAAAGGAAGGAAAGAAACACTTGGCGGAGTCGACATATTAGAATCAGAGTCGAGGAGTCTAAAGGCCGGGGCGAGTGGTCAGGGAGACGGGAGTCCGGAAAGAAGGGATAGAAACGCCGCCTTTAGCCTGACACCCGAAAGGCAACGAGCCTTGCGCCTGGATGGCTCTACGGATTTTTTCTTTCAAGTTCAAAAGTTGCGTCAATCGTAGATATTTTAGTTAGTAATAGCTACCGACGAATTCCCCTTCGCCGTTCAATAGTCTTCGAAAGTTTTTACGGCGACCTAGTCAAATCTTATATAGCTTATAGGTTAGCGTAGCCGTTTCGCTACAAATCCTAGACTACACCTGTGTAATGTTGGATCCGGGACTGAAAAATTCAATCTATTGAAGTAGAACGCGTCGTTAATGTGAGAGAAGACGAAACAATCTTTGCTGTTTACCCTAAGAGTTGAATTTGGAACTGAGGACGACTCTCTCTTCAAATATTTCTATCGATATATGCATAGCAGGAAGCAAATAACTGGCAAGTTCGAATATCGTCAAAAGCTACAGTGAAGTGGGGAAGTGAAACAAGGCCAACATTGATTATGCAGCCCGTGGCAAAGGGCTTATTGTCCGTAGTCTCGCAGTTATGGCTACGATGCGACCTTGCTGGTTGTGGGTATTGAACTTACAAACTATACCGTCACACTACCGCGAAAATGGAGTGCTATCGAATCAGAAGCATGGAAGTTTGCAAGTGCTAATGCATAGTTTACGACCAGGTCGTAAAAATCAACTTGATTTCTTCGACCTCGTTCTCGCTTATTGTAATACGATGGGAAGCGCTCATTGCCGATTGTGCAGTGCCCAGAGATATATATCAAATAACCCTCTTACTGGTGGGGAGCATTCGCAGTTAATGCTGAATGCCTTTAGGGCTGGACATAACACGGGAACGCTTGGCCAACGATGGGCATCTCTGCAAACATGTGCCCACTGAAGGGGGCCGAATCCCACAACTATGCATGTGATCAGAGCTTTAATGAAGATTCCGTGACCCGAGTTATACTATTAGACGATGAGCTTTTCTGGTGAGACGCAACCTCTGCGGGTGCTCAGTTGTGAATACTACCTCGAACGCGTAGCCGGTCCGATTATGGCAAGGCTTGTCGCGTGGTCATTTATTACTATGGTAACGACATCAATGCAATTGCTGTGGCGTCTGCGCCGGTCCCGGGCCTACACTAGGAAGCCATATTATGGGGGTCATCTTAAATATCATTGGTTTCGCATTCCTTTTACTATGCTAACCTGAATTGATGTTAATTACCGCTCATAACTAGTTACCTAAGGAATAGTGTGACATGGTCCACGCGCCTGGAATTCCTTGAAAAATTACACAGAGGTTCTTGCGACGAAGCCGGCGGGACAGTTGGTCAATGGAATCAGTCGGGCGCATCTGAACAGCTTTAGAAGAACAACATCAAGGTACAGTTTCTGTCGCTAGAGAATGGCTGCCCTAGCTTTTAGCGCCTTGGACAATCGGTATTGGTTGGAGATACAGTCTAATTATAATGCTTGTTACGACTCCAAGACGGATTTTCGAAGAATAATCCTGGGCTACGCTTAACTCGGCTCTCGGCGTTCAAACGACCTTTAATCTCATTAGTAACAAATATTGACTCACAGGTTCTGACGACGCTCACGCGAGGCCACCCGTCATTAGCCCCGGTAGAATCCGCGCTGTACATCCACAACCGTCGCAAAACTCATTGAAATAAACGGAGAACATGCTGCGCGGACTATAATCACGTAGATCATCAATGCTGTAGCGCCGCAATTTTTCTCATATTCGCAACTAGATTGTTGTGTGCGTACGAATCGTGGGGATACTCGACAATTAGCGCCTCAGCTCAACGGTGGCGTCTTTTCTTCCAAGACACTAGTCCCGACATCGGGCCTCGTAGATGGATTCGCTTACGGATCTGATAAGATTCGGTCACCGGTAAGACAGGGGTTCACGGATCTGATAGGAATAAAGAGTGGGACTGAAGCATGGATTATGCGGCCAAGATCGGGAGCGGTGGTCGGTCCGCGATGTTACGTGGCTGGGCGGTACAATGGTACGATCTGATAACACGACTGGGCAGGAAGACACAGGCCTAACGATTTTCCTCGGGTATTTAGCCGCTTTAGGAGCAAGGCCCAGAATATCCCATTCTCGAACTTCCTTTCCCAGGTATTTGTCGCTAGCTAGACAGGGGGTCTGCCCACCTGGAACCCTCTGTAAATGCACGACACAGGTCGCAAATTTTGTACACTAAGAACGTAGTCTTGGTCTGCTCGAACTGCTGTTGGGGCCGACGCGTAGCCCCGTGCTTTGCGAAGGTAACGGTCCACGGCTTATATAGCCAAGGACCTGCTTCAGTCCTAGACTTGCCATGGCGTGTCTTGGTTCTCCTCCATCCTCCCTCCCTCCCTACCCCTCCTACAGAGGCGCGGCTTAATTTGCGCAGAAAGACGGGAGACATCTTTACCGCGATGGCCACCCCAAACCCAGTAACCACATCTCATGTCGCGAGCGACGATGGTGTCATCGAAAAGGGACCGATTAGCGATGGCGAGATTGGAGAGGTCGGCGACGGTCGCGCTTCCGACACCGATGAGTCTGGATCTACGCACAAGCAAGAGGGTGTTAGGCAGGTTGAGGCTATTGTCAGCGTCTGGTCGAGGCAGGTGCTTATTGTTATGTTCATCTTGTAAGGAAACCAAGNAWGCCAGTCTCAGGCCACGAAGTCGCCAGTCTGATGAGACCGGAGTTGCTAACCTGCGCGAATTTCCGTTGAAGACTCTATCTAGTTACATTCATCGACGCGCTCTTGTCTGTTGTCCAGTCGAGTCTCATTCCCTATGTCACCTCAACCTTCAATGAGCACGGTTTGCTGGCCACCACTTCTATTGTTGCTACCATCGTCGGTGGCGTTATTGCGCTGCCTATCGCTAAGGTTATCGACATCTGGGGACGAGCCGAGGGTTTCGTGGTTATGGTGGCCCTGACTGTCCTCGGTTTGGTCTTGAAGGCGGTCTGCCAAAATGTCGAGACGTACGCGGCTGGTCACACGATTTATTGGGCTGGGCACATCGGTATAGGCTACATTATCAACATCATGCTGGCCGACATGACGACGCTCAAGAATCGAATGGTTTTATTCGGAATTAACAGCACGCCCACTATCGCATCCGTATTCGCCGGTTCCGTCATCGCCCAACTCTTCTACGAGCATTCGACCTTCCGCTGGGCTTTCGGCGCCTTCATCATTATTTTGGTCGCGTTCGCTATTCCTGTGGCCCTCGTCTTTATCTGGAGTAAGAGAAAAGCCCTCAAGCAGGGTATTATGAAGCCACGAGTTCACAATCGTACTCCTTGGGAGACGACGAAATACTACGTTATCCAATTTGATGGTAAGTCTTCCGATATAACTTCCCATCATCGTACATAGAGGATTTCGCCCACTAACCGGCCTCGCTTTAGTTGTCGGCATGCTCCTAACGATCTTCGGCTTCAGTTTGCTACTTCTCCCGTTCTCGCTTGATGCCTACGCACCGAATGGCTGGGCTACCGGTTACATCATCGCAATGATTGTCCTCGGCGTGGTGCTTCTCGCTGCGTTTGTCCTCTGGGAGAAATACCTAGCTCCCGTTCAATACTTCCCCTTTAGATTCCTTAAGGACCGCACTATCCTCGGCGCTTGCGGTCTTTATGGATTTATGTTCATTTCCATCTAGTATGCCTCTTTATATCCTCAGGCTGTGCGTACCGGAACATTGCAGTACTGACACGCATTGTTTCCTAGCTGCTGGGATTCGTACTACCAGTCGTACCTACAGGTCGTCAACAACGAGAGCATTACTATCAGTGGTTATGTTCTAAATACTTGTACGTTTTTTCATCACTTCCTTCCTATTTACGGGAACTTCACTGGTATTGCGGGAACCCTCAAGGAAGAAATCGCTAACTCTCCCTCTTGAAGTCTCGTTGACTGCGGCTTTTGTCGCCCCTTTCGTCGGCCTGTGAGTTAATTGGACTATAAAGACTGGTATACATATTGCTAACTATTACAAGGTATATTCGATGGAGCGGAACGTACAAATGGACTGCCATTATTGGAGGTATCCCTTTCGCCACGCTTGGTACAGTTCTTCTCATCCACTTCCGTACCCCGGGTACCCACGTCGGTTATCTAGTCAGTAAGTAATGCTCAGAGACATTCCCCTTGAGTCTGAGCAACTCTTGCACTCAAGAGCCTCATTTAGACCAAAATTAGCGTACTGTAATTTTCTCGCAGTTTCAAGCTACTACAGATTTCGCTCGGAAATGGTCGTAACTGACTCTGATTACAGTGTGCCAATTGTTCAACGGTATCTCGAGCGAGATCTGGTCATTGACGGCTCAGCTAGCTATCATGGCCAACGTCACGCACCAGGAAATTGCTGCCGCCCTTGCACTTTGGAGTCTGTTCGGATCCATTGGTGCCTCTATCGGAATCGCCATTGCCGGTGCTCTCTGGACTAACATCCTCCCTGCTAAACTTTACGAGTTCCTACCCGACGACTCCAAAGACCTAGTCGCCTCTATCTACGGGTCTATCGACGTCCAGCTGTCTTATCCCATGGGAAGCCCAATTCGCGATGCTATCATCGCGGCCTACGGGGATGTTCAGCGAAAGATGGTGATCGCTGGTTCTGCGTTCCTCCCTCTCTGCCTTATCTGCCTTCTGCTGTGGAAGAATGTCAATGTTAAGACCCTTGAGGACACCCGTGGCAAGCAGAGCAAGGGGAACGTGTTTTAGACTATCAAGTCAACATACCATAATTAAGGGAAGGGCTTGATCGAAGGGATCCTCGGATATCTCCACGACACATTCCTATTTCGCAGTGAAGGGTGAGAGTGTAGTACATCGGGCCAAGCTACTATTTTGTTGGCGAACATATATACCCATTTAGAATCAAAATAATCGTATCACATATTGAATGAGTGTCAGGCGTGAATTCTCCATACTCCGTAGCTTAGCCTAATACTCAACTCCCTCAGCAGTCCCAGCCACTAAACCTACCTTGTTTTTGAGGTCAGCGCTTCTGGAAAACTGACTTGAGGTTGCTACCATGACAATAACTCGTATAAACAGAACGGCTCTACGACCGGGCGTTGCAGAAAATACCTAATACCTTAAGGATTCCCGTGTGAAGCGAGACACAGCTTCTAAAAATATTGAAGCGGATCACATTTCTTCACCAAGTCAAAGCTCCGGGATCCCTTGCACAAACGTGGGCTTTGACAAGCATCGGGCTTACGAAAATCAGCCCGTGGAGTATTAAATATGCCCTGAAGTACCTACCTACGCATACACTACGTATCGGTTGAAGATGCTATTATGTAATTATTTATGCTTCATATTGGTTAGTGCAAATAGACCTACCGATCGTTTAGATTCCCTACTGTAGCGTGTAATTGGGGCGCTAAATGTTCCTATAATGCTTGTCTTCACCTGCACTATAACGCACTAAGGACATGCCGGGTGGCCTACGGGTTCCTCATTTTACATAGAGCGCTAGGTTGAGACGTTTTCAGGGCTGTCATGAATAGTTGGGGAGCGCAGTGAGTAAGTACAGGAACTGCTAGAGGATTTTTGTTCCCCCATTCCGCCAACGTTCAGTAATCTAATCAATCACTGATCCATGGTGTCGATGCTATCCTTGGCATAGGCCGCTAATTTAGTCCGAAGAACTCTTCTAGGAACTACCAGGTACTTGATCCATTCAATTACCAAGCTTGGTAGGGCTAATAGTCTAAAAGTCTCTTCTCTCGACGTGTTGCCGAAGTACGAGGTATGGTTGCCTTCTCAACAACTAGATCGTGTACCTGAACTTTATAGATTTATCATAAGGCAGGTCTAAACTAGCTGATCTATCTTCCGGGAACTAACACCATATTTTTCAAAGAGTAAGAAACAAACCTTTATCCTCGTCACGAAGCCGC
The DNA here is from genome assembly GCA_029590625.1 of Lasiodiplodia mahajangana. Lineage (NCBI taxonomy): Eukaryota > Fungi > Ascomycota > Dothideomycetes > Botryosphaeriales > Botryosphaeriaceae > Lasiodiplodia > Lasiodiplodia mahajangana. The sequence goes on from JAPUUL010000295.1 coordinate 9,668, forward strand.
GTTTATTTTGTCTCGAGAGATTGACCGGGTATTAGAGTTGCAGCAATGCAGTGCCTGTGATTAGGTCAGCTTGTAATAGTCGGCCTCCTTCAAACAGATCCCGTGTCTATGCAGTGTCGCCATGTCTTGGAACGGCAAAGCTATCAGAGCTACAAGCCATAATTCCAATCGCCCAGCTGCCGACCTTGGGGCCCCATTCGATCGTTATGATGGCTTTTGGTGCGCGATAGGTACCTGGTATAACATCCCTAATCTGCGTTTTACTTTGCGCTATTTTGGCATAGCTTAGACCACAAATAATCGTGGTAAATGAAAGAGTATGTCATGGGGTATCTACTACGGATGGCAAGGTAAGGGTAGGTCATGAATACTTGTTGACGCACGAGGAGCTCCAACTACTACTTCTGATGGCTAGCTGCCTATATACAAATACTCCCTTTGTCCTTGTACCCCTAGGGCGGAGGTATGTGGCCATGGGTAGCCGTGGTCATGACAGAGTAACGGGAATTAGTCGAGTGAGATAAGTTGTACATCTGGGGAGAGTTTCGTAGTGAGATGATTTCCGGGACTCGTTTTTCTCGAGGCCTTCTAGTATAGATGTATCGCCGATCGCTAGGACATTAGTCGGCTAGATATCTAAAGGATTAATTGTCAGTGAGTTAGTAGAAACGGTAATGTGCGGCATCGTCACTAGTACGGAAAACACCAACTTGACGTAGAGTATCTAGGCCAAACAAAAGAAGACTTAACATACCGTACACGAGTTTCCTTGTAAACATCCGGTCTAGGAGCAAGCCTTGGGGTTCTCCGAGACTTTAATCTTGCGGGTCGAAGAGTAGACGTTGATGCTTGCCTCATGGACCCTGTATTTCGAAATGGTCTATGATTAGACGTGCTGAATGCTTTCTAGCCACGTCATCGTGAACTCCATGGGTCAGTCGATTAATTTCTATTTTGCTGTTCAGCTTAGCGGAGCCTCGTCCCATGGTGTAACATTTCAAGGCTAGTAATCTCCGTTCTCTAGGAATTTCTTCGCTGGTTTCGTGTGTAAGAATGCGGATTAGAAATTCTCGGGATGCATTTCGGATATCGACGAAGCCGGATGATAGATACCCTGCCGTATCTAAGTTTTGTTATGATTGGATACGGAGACTTGATTATTTCACCCAATTTGACGGGATAGAACCTCACCGCTTCGTAATTTGGTAAGGTCTTCGCTCCGATCTTGGTCTCGCTGCTAATCAGCTTAAGCCACTCCATCGGAATCATAAGATCACCTATTGCGATAGATTACCGCAAGGCTGACTTGTAGGATGCAAATTTTGTATAAACAGGAGACATGAGCGATGCAAGACGCCGATGTTAGGGTGGTTGGTAACGGAGTAAATATGGCCACCCTAATGATTCTTGTCATAAATACAATTAAAGCACTGTCTCACGACATGAATGTGAGAAGTCAAACGTTGATAATCGGGGCACTTGACTACTCACACGTGGGTTATGGCAGGGATGCCCCGTCCACTTGTCTAAATGTTTATCCCTTAAAAAGGTACGTGTGGCACAGTGAGGTCATTATGGTGCCTGGGGTTACGCGAGGCGGTTTTACACCTGGACCCTTACATATTACATAGGACAATGGTGTATGTGGACAATAAATATGGAACTAGTTGTTAGTAAATATATATATCTCGGTCACACTAGAATGATCCTGACCTCAGACTCAAGATTTCGGTTCACATAGATACGTTGTATATGTTATAATGCAAAGATCCGAGACATACATTTATTGCAGAAATACACTTGAATTCGCGTTTATAAGGGGGCTCGCTCCGGTCAAAACAGGCGCGTTATCTAAACCGCTCGGAAAGCAAGGTGGTAGTTTTACTCATGTATAGAGGAACTACTTAGTACCACTCTTATTTACATGATATACACGCACTAGTCAAGTACATGTGCTTGGGTAATATTAGACTTACTAGGCAGCTCTGTAGTGGTAGCGCTATGATATTAAATAGGGGGTAACTCCTTATGGTAATCATAAACAAGTCATGTTCGGCGGCGTACGGCGGTGAGGCCACCTTAGTACCTGTTTGTTTTGTGCCAATCAAACCTGCACGAACAGCTGTCAGGGGCGGACGTGGTGTCGTCGGTTTGCCACGCGCTCTTTTATCAAACGATTTCGGCTTTAGCGAAGGTCAAAATAATTCTGGACTTCCCGGTAAGGGCGATGGTAACCGCGAATAACTCTGCTATAAGTATAGTATTAGTCTGCCTGAGTTAGGTGCCTGGTTCATTATACTTCACCACTCCAGACCTCTTTTTACCTTACCTTTCTTGGAAATATTCGCCACCTCCTTAAGTCACCAATCTACTGTACATTCCATTCAACTGGATTACCCAACATGTCGCCTGCTGGCCCAATCAACTATACCGGTAATACCCCGTTGTCTGCTTTGCCGCCCGGTTATGGCGCAACTGCAGCATCTGCGAGCACAGATATCAAAACTCGGGTCAGTGCAATCATAATGATGACCAGGTAGCCAGTATTAAGTTTAACATGCAGTCTAGCACCCTAGCGTTGCCACGGCTTTTATCAAGTAAGAAGCCACGCATCAGTGCAAAACACCCGACAAAAGGGATGAACAACATGAACTAACTGTCAGTGCGTAGTGGCATCACCCCACAAAAATCACGGACCGATCAAAATGATACCAAGCCCGTCATCACTGTAGATTATTCTACAGCAACCGGTGACCGTGTCCTAACAATAGAAGCTCATGATGACATGACCTATAATGGGTTGGTGGCTTGAAAGTTACATAGAGGGGGATCGTTCAAGGTCAATGACATTAGCGTCAGGTTTTGGTCGTTCTAAATACCTGTTGAAGGCTTGTTAGACACATGAGATTTGAGATGGATGAAGGCCGTTAGTTATGATCGCAGCTTTGGAACGTGGTTCTTAAACTCGTCAATTTAAAAATAGTCTAACATTGTTTATCACCGTTGTTATTAGGCAGAAACATTGCTATACCATAGGGCTAGCGGATTTTGATACCAATTCTTCCAAATATAGAACTAAAGCTCAGTCAATTGGGATATTTTGAAGTCTTTAGAGTGGTCTATTGAAGTATCTCCTAATAAGACGGGGTGAATACCCATTACAAACGAGCTGATTGTCATACCGCCGGCGGGAATCGCCACACCGAACTAATAGAGCCGGAGAAACCGGTACACATCTATAGTAAATTCACTTACCTGTCTATATCCAGAGTTAGCTACAAAAACACAGGAGGGACGAATAACACAAACAATAACCTAATTGAGAAGGCAATAAGTCGTGACTAGAATTTATATCACTGTTTCCGAGATTTGTATTTCTCGAACTAGCTTATCCCGCCCCTGAAATCGCCTAAGGACAGGAATAGAGAATCTCCGACTCCGACTCCGAGGGGATCCCCACTACCCGCGATCAGTTATCCGAACACCAGACCCTCGATAAAGTACGCTAGCTTTCATTCATTGCCACGCTGGCCCTTAGCTCAAGAATATCAAGCATGCTTCTTCCTCTTTAAGATGGCCGTCCACCTGTTTATGTAAACGTTCAGGAGTAACCCCTTTCCCCATGACATCCGGTGCATTCTTTTAATCTGCGCGCCTTTCCCGTCTTTGATGAACAATACGAGCGAGGTTTTAGAACGGGGAATAGATATGCGGGATGCTACGTTCCCCACAGCCGTACTTAATCTGTCCGGTTATACCCCGCCATTAGGTTCATCCCCGCACCGGTACTCCTACCCTTCTTACTCCGCTTCCCCTAGAAAGGGCCCCGGCGAGTTGCGGTCCGCATTGACAAGAGCAGTTGCAAGCATTGTAAGCAACTCATACCAACCCAAGCGACTTGATTCCTCTGGGTATTCCTAGAGCTTATACGCAATTTCGGGGCGTGTCTGGTTTACCGAACTGCGGACCTCACGACCATTTGAATTTATCTGCTTAGGTACCTAGCTCCCCACGAGGCAATCATGGCCCCACAGCCAAGACTAGAAGGAAAGGTAGCCATCGTCACGGGTGGCGCGTCCGGGTTTGGTAAAGGGATCGCAACCAAGTTTGTCGAGGAGGGCGCCCATGTTCTCATTGCAGACCTCTCCGAGGAGGCCGGCCAGGGCGTGGCGAAGGAGCTGGGATGTGCCTTCATGGTAGGGGACGTGACGGCGCGCGGGGATTGGGAGCGGCTGCTGAAAGAAGCTGTTGACAAGTTCGGGAAACTCGACATCGTCGTCAACAATGCCGGCGCCGCCTACGCCAACAAGGCCACCGAAGACGTCACCGAAGCAGATTTCGACCTCGTCATGAACGTCAATGTCAAGTCGGTGTATTTGTCATCGAATGTGATAGTGCCATACTTCGTGGAGAAGAAAATACCGGGGACCTTCATCCAGATCGCATCTACAGCAGGGGGTAAGTTATGGTGTTCTAGGCCTGTTAACATGGTATTCATTGGAGACTACGAAGGTAGAATCAGGGCATTTAGAGTGCCTTATTCCCCTCGTCTATCTCGTCCTCGGACTATTCTAAAAGAGAATTCTTAAAACTAATATAATGTTTAGTAAGGCCTCGTCCACGGCTCACATGGTATAACGCATCCAAGGCGGCGGTAATCACTGCTACAAAGGTAGGCAATCAGCATTGGCTCGAGGTAAGAAAAACAGAATTGGCTAACGATGAATAACTACCTCTAGGGTATGGCGGTCGAGTATGGACCACAGCAGATCCGGTTCAACTCGGTGTCCCCAGTTGTGGGAAGCACTGGCATGACGCATCTCTTCATCGGCAAGCCCAATACACCCGAGAATCGCAAGGCCTTTGAATCCGTGATACCGCTGGGAAGAGGTTCTACTCCCGCCGATGTTGGTAATGCCTGTTGCTATCTCGCTAGCGACGAGGCGGCGTTCATTACTGGCGTGAATCTTGAAGTGGATGGTGGCCGTTGTGTCTGAACCGATTTCAGTATGTAATGCCGTCAGCTTATACTACAATTCGGAGCTAGCTTGCTATTGGGGATGGGTATTATGAAAAGGCAATATTGGTAGGATAGCTACCTACGGGTCTGTTACGGGGTGCATACATGTAACTTAACAGGTATACCTTCGAAGTTGTCTCAGTTTACGCTAGACCCTAGGGGGTTTAGGTGAGAAATATCAGCCCTATCTGGCGTTGGCAGAGGTAGCCTGTACCCCATAGCGGGGTACCTGGTAGTTGTTTAGCGTAGCTAATCCCCTGCCGTGGCTACCTTCTACCTTCCAAGTAGCTTATACCTACAAGAGCTACGCGTATGCCCAAGGGTTCATCCAAATTTCAGGCATCCGTGTCGGTACATTAAGTACAACTAAATGTAAGTGAGACGCCATTCGTTTTAGAAAGAATATATTTCGGGCATTAAGACATCCGTCACTCATTTTTTAGGGAAGCATAGAACAGCATGGAATAGTTGCGGCAGCTCTGCGCCCGTTTGCACTCGACCCAACCTGACATGCAATCAACCGAGCACAGCCACCAACTGTTTGTACGGCGGTTCTATCTGCTAGGTCGCTCCCTGAGGTAGATCTCAAAGACGTAGCTTAAATACTTCCTTTCAAAGAGGGGTATTCCATGTACTTCTGCTCGCTCACCCATTCAGCAAACGCTCAACCCGACATCTGCGTATGTTCCCTCGAGTTCCTAGATCTTAAATTTGTCTTCAACTCACCAACTTATATTAACGATCAATAGGAGCTATCCACAGTACCTCGGCGGTCGGGTGGAACGATATTTGTTCCTAAACCATGTCCAAGAATTCGTCGAAGAGTATTGCCTTTCCGGCCCCGCCGTGGATGATCAATACACCCACCCACACATCGACAGCATCTCCCTCAAATTCAGCCCACGATAAAGAATCCACCGCTTCACCCGAGAGCTCTTCCACTTTCACTATGAATAACGCCGTCGCCAGCGCTCCTGAGCCTGGAGAGACATACATGATCCGGGAATGCAGCTCGGAGAGAGCTCTCACGCTTGTGGACGGAAAGCCTACTGTTCTTCTCAACGAGGGTACGAGAGGTGGATGGCACTGGAAATGCGAGGAGCACCCCAATGGTTGGATAGGATTCCGCAACGCCGTGTCGGGTAGATATCTAGGCCGCGATGACAACGGAGGGTACATGGTCGAAGCCACCAAGTTCGATCATTGGGAGTCATTCGTTCTACGCCCACGAGAAGTCGGCGGATACAATTTGTGCGTGAGATTTCGGGACAAGCTAAAGCCAATGGGCATTGTGGACGCAGACGGGCCGACGCCGAAGTTAGTCGATGCAAAAAGTCCAGACCAAGCTGCGCGATGGGAGTTTGTCAGGGTGTGATTGGGCGTCTCGTCGCGGTTTATCACTTCCGCGTGGCCCACATCAACTACGTGTAGTCTGAGTGCGCTTTATCGTTGATATTCAAATCATTGGCCATGTACATTACCCTATCCACCAGTTGTGGGTTCGGATTTCTCTCACTTCCTGCCCTTCTCGCCTAGTGGAGCTCTCCGTGTGCCACAGAGTCGCTCGGTCGAGGGCTTCCACGAAGACCAGAATGCATTATAGAAGGCTTATGAGCTCAATATCAGAGGAGGAAGCTATTCACAACCATCCCTAAAGTAGCACTTCGCCTTGAGGCCAACTCTTTAGGAATGTAGCATGAACTCCACTCTTATCATGTAGCCTCCGTGTGTTCCAAGTACGAGCAAGTGGGCATTACTTTTTGGGTTGTAGATAACTATCTAACCACTGCTTGGTTAGTCACGAGAACTCATCAACGAAGGCTCTTGTGCGATCCCCTGGACAGCATTTAAAAAGTGTTCTTATTTGTAACTATCTTTGCGGGGCGAGAGGAAGATGCATTTGAATCATGCCCCCCTCAGGTACTCATCGATGACGTTGGTACGTATTGGTGTTATAATGGCCTTAGCCATAACCCAATTTTACAGCTCCTTAGTGCGGCTTTGAAGAAGTTGGAATTCGCTTTACCCTCTCATTTTACGTCGAACCCATAGTCCTCCCTCACTTAATAGTGTAGCAGTTAACTATGCAGGACCTCTTTTGACGCTCATGCCACCCCCCCTCTCACTCCGGAGTGTGCAAGGACGGGAACCATGGAAGCGGCGGATACTTACCTACTAGCATAGATACTACGAGAATCGCAATGAGGAACTTGAAGACTCTAAGACTTATACAAAATTTGCTGCCGACCTGCCTAATGTCGTCTAGTAATTGCTGCGAACAACCCATGTTGCTGGGGGACACCGAATTCAAACCTGGATCATTCTGAAGAATAACGCACTGCTACACTGACATAAAGAATTAGTCCCTGCCTAGCTTCTAGTCTAAACTAGATGTCGTGCCCTCACCCCTAGGATCCCATGCCATAGCGCTTTCATATATAACTTCCTCCTCACCAGGTGCCTGGATTTCGACTCTACCTAGCTCCTTAAAGCCGTAGTTAAGGTAAAGACGCTTCCCCATTTTGCCGGCAAACATGGGCAGGGCGACACGTTCTTTTTTAGCTCTCTCCATGCCCCATTTCAATAGCTCCGAGGCAGCGCCCCGTCCCCGATATTCAGGAAGCGTTGCGATCTGCCGAAGAGAAAGCTGTTTCTCGCCAAACTTGGCGACAAAAATCTCTTTCCTGGCTTTCATTGTGGCCTCCGAGTGTGCCTTCAACCGAGCCCGATTGCAATCCTTCCTCTCTGGATGGTTCTTGGGTGGAGCTACAGCTGGCATGTCCGGGTTTGGCTCCCTGTCGCCGGGGTTATCCCAGATGCTTAGCGCGATGACTTTAGTCTTTGTAGGATCTTCGAGGTCAGGGGCTTCGGCCACCATGATGGTGTTTTTGCCTGCGAAGGTGGTATCGAGATACTCGGAGTAGTACATCTTCGTGTATTTGTAATGGTCTTCGGGATACTGTTCGCGATATTGGTATCGATACGCAAACTGTTCGTCGTCAGGGAAAGCCTTGATGACAATGTCGACAATGGCGTCAAGGTCGTTAGCCGTCACGGGTCGTATCGGGATCGGGATATCCATCGTCTTGGCGTCGAGATGATCGTTAACCCTCTCTGAAATGGAAGGAAAGCTGGGGAAAGAGAGTGACCAAAGGTTATAGATGGTAACGAGGAAGAGTCCAACTCCAACAACGTGAGAAAATCGGAATCTTGCGGGACGAGCCTTCATGCTGGGAATTAAGTATTAGATCAGTGTTTGGACCAAGGCTCTACTTATGGGTATTTTAGAATGTTTATTTTGGCTAGCAAGGTGACGTGTTATATGCAAGGGGGTTGTTCATATTGCGTCGCCTCACTCCTGCGAAGGAGGTGGTTTTTACTGGTTGCCAGAAGCCCTTTTTGTTTTGTTACCCACTCACCGTCGGTCAGGCGAATGATATCATATAAGGTTAGAAGGCTGGAAGGGAGTGCCGCATTAGGTTCTGGGTGTATTTGAGTGATTATTATTAAATTGTACCTAAATCTCAGCTGTAGTCTATCCCATTCACCTGAATCACCATTTAACACCTACCCCGTTTCTCTAACCCTCTTACAAAGAATTTTTGTATCAGGATGCAGTATCCAAGTGCTTGGGTGCTTTTCCCATTGTGTCGTTTCCGTAAATCCGGGTTCATACTCCTCAACAAGCTTCGCTACAATCACGCGAATGATGAGGTCAACAACAAACTTGCCTAGGCATTGGCGTGGGCCGAATCCGAACCGCCAAAAACGATAACGTAGCTCCGATAGTTTACAGTCGTTGAGGAACGGCTCCGGCCGGTAGGTGTCTCCATCAGGGCCCCAGCATGGATTTTCGGTGTTCGGTGCATGGGTGCCCACGATATTTATCCCAACTGGAACGAGGAACCCGTTGACGATACGGTCTGTTGGCGCAGACTGCGGGTCAGAGAAAGCGGCCAGTGGTTTAAGGCGAGAAGCTTCTAGAATGGAAGTGGCTAGGATAGTCGAAGAGCTTTGTGTATATCCACCCTAGCTCCGTGCCGTAGCTGTTGACCCGGACTGAGCTTCCTTGGTTTCTTGGCGGATTTTCTCTTGTACGTCTTTATAGGCGGCCAGGAAAGCCAGACTCCAAGATAGCCCACCCATCGTCATGTCAAGATTGGCGAAAAGCATCTCGTCGATTGTCTGGAGCAGTTGCTCCCTTTCTATGTTGTCACTCCTGAGTTCCTCATATAGAGGCAAGATGACACTTTGCGGCTGCGCCGTACTTGCGAACGGGTGTGTTTGGTCGTTCCAGTCGCTCCACCGTCTCTCGAAATCTCCAATATCCCTTCTTGTCTTGGATGGCTGATATTGGCTCCACGCGAAACGCATTATTCAACCTTGCATCATGCGTGGCCAGAGTGACTCTCGGAGGACGACAAGATTATCGAGCTCCGCCTTGAGTGCCAAAAGTAACGGGCCCTCATAAAAGATATCCGTCATGATCGCAAACGAGACGGGAGCCAGGCACGTAACTGGATTAATGAAGCCACGCCGTAGGTTCCCCTCATTTGATAGTATCGTGATATGTTGAGTAGAAGTCTTAGGCCACGTTTACTATGTGACTGTCTTTCTAGCTCTCGGACTGTCCACTTCTTCATTCATCAAAGCTTATTTCATAAGCCTTTTTGAACGTGAACAGAAGTCGGAGGCTCTCGCGGCCTTAGCTGTGATGAAAACGCTGGGGGCTCTGCTAGGATCTCTGCTCCTCGGTGGCTTCCAGGCGTATATGGACGCTGATACCGGCGTTTTCTCCGTCGCCGCTAGCTTTGATGGAATTTCTCTAGCACTCCTTGGCTTTGGGCTAATAATTATTAGTATACACCCAAATTCATAAAAGTGATTCGTCTTCTCCTCTCACCCTGCTATCTTTCCACCGCCCCGGCTATGATTACCTCCTCTCTGGACCCGTCTCGTCGACGAATTTTAAACTTCTCCATCTACTACATTCGAATAGACAATATTTACCATCATACAATCCCGTCGTTGAATGCGTATAATACCTACGGCCGGACCTGCTTTAGAACTGTCGTTGAGTGTTTGATGCAACTATTTACAATTCTAGCGGCCGTAAAGACCAACTATAAAATAAAGGCTCAGCGTCTCCATGATTCATGGCAAGTTATCCGTAAAATAAGTTGATAATGTTAAATTAAGGGTCGCATCAGACGCTTAAATCGAGATACAGTGGATGGATCAATGTTACTTTGAGATGATGATTTGTAATAGCACACCCGGGAACCGTCCGCCGTGTCGCCTGATTTGGCATGCGGATCTAAGGCACCACAGAATAGAGCGGTGGTCCCCTTTAAAGAGAGACTTATGCCCCCAAGGGTGAGATAGCAGTGAAGAAAATTCTCCATTTCTTTTTTATTATTACTTCGTGTATCGAGAGGAATTTGGTCAACGACNTTTTTTTTTATGCTGTTTTCTTGACCTCAGAGGCCGGACTGTCGAGGTTCGGTGGCTAGGCAATCCTAGCCCCTGTCTTGGAAAAATGAGAATCGCATACGTTGGGCATAGGTTTGGGTAGCCTATAGATCTGGTTTGTGTGGTTTTCAAGCTAACGCGCTTCTAGCAGGCTGGCTCAGCCTATAGCTGTTATGCTCACTGAGCGAATGGATTAGTACATGACATCACGAGTCCTACATTTCATTGCCGTGTAAATGTGCGTGCTGTAATCTAGAATATGTTTCAGCTTTCCTTGCTCGTTCATTCCAAGCTATTCCACTCCATGGCGCTTTTATGCGCCGCCTAAAATTCCACAAAAGGAAAGAATTTACTTGTAGTTCCAAGTAGTAAAATAAGATATTTTATATATGCGTACATCCCGGTCCATGCGTTCGGAAGGCAGCACGGTAAGTAGCGGCCATCACAACATGCATAGTTCAACCAATATAGGCTATTTATAGGTAAGCAGCGGCTCCGAACACAATTCCTAACCCAAAGTAACCTTATGATGTAATTAATCTTCGCTACGAAAATGCTTGTTTGTCAACTAAGCCAATGGCAGGATAGGGAGAAATTGTCTTGAGATGTCACCGCGACCTAATTCAGCTCGAACCTGGTACGGTGATAGACTTCGACTCATTATGGTCAAGCCACTAATACCAAGCGTCATTACCGATAGATGCAAAGACAACCAGCGAACGTAATTCACCATCCTTGTGCTATAGACTGGTTGTGAATGTCACGGCCAGTTTATAGTCACTACCTAACCCTCTAAGCTTGAAATAATCACATCTATGAAGTTTGAATGTTCCTCAATTCTATCTATTATTAATTCTATCGACCGCACACGTCATCCGTGTCCCGTATGAAGTGATGCCGAATATATATTGAGCGTAGCAGTCATTAATATCACACGACAGTTAATTAGGCCATCACAGTCCACATTTGGACAACAAGGACGAGGACGTCACATTTAGACCCAAAAGAAAACCCCGGTTTCAGAGTGATCCCGGGACGCTGGTCCACAGGGCACCAATCCTTGGCGATAGACTAAGAGCGAGGTGGGCAGCAGCACCATATACGAGAACCCAGCATCAATTAGCCGGGAAGAATATAACTGGAGCAATTCCTGCGTCGTGCGAGCGGAACCGGAGGTCCGCAGCACCTGTGCATGACAAGCGCTCATCGACTCTGCTTCCGGCACTTCCCTTTTCGGGACCCCTGT
>JAPUUL010000296.1:0-21345 GCA_029590625.1 Lasiodiplodia mahajangana
CAGGACCACCGCGACCCGTGGAGCCGCGGCCACGGCTTTCAGAGCTACTGCCTCGCTTTCCTCTAAAGGCCATGATCGATCAACTCAAAGAAGGTGTCAAGTATTATGGTTGGCTATGACGAGGATTATCCAGAGCAGGTGCAAGAGAGATAACTCGCAACATAGCTCCGGTGCCGGGTGTAGCTGCTGGTATTTATTTATTTATTCGTAGGAAACCTTATTAAGAACTGGGTTCGTTCGGATGAGTAAGGCGACTTTAGGTAGGGAGAGACGTGCGTTTAACAAAGCACTCTGGTACATAAGGGTACAATTAGACAAGCAGCAGTGCTGTTTGCTGAGGTCTAGTCATCCCATCCAGTCAATGCTTTCCTACGAAGGTGGGTAGGTACCCATGTAGGTTAGGTAGGGTATGACAAGAGATGCTACATGTACATACCTCCTGAGCAGGTACGTGTAGCACGATACATCCCCAACCCGTACCTGCCTTAGTACCTAAATCCCCGGCGTGTTTTCAGGCAGGAGAGAAAGGGCTCTTTCTGATTGAACTGCCTGTACGTATGTGTACCTAATGTAAGTAGGTACATACCTAAGTAAGGTAGTCTTGTAAGTTGTATACTACATGTAGGTACTCCGTTGTAGCTGGCGGCCACATGACGTATGGATAGTGGCTCACTAGCCACAGCCTTCATTAGATTGAGTACTGGGGTCGGTGTTTCGCTCACCGGGCAGTTACCATTAGGTAGCCTACGCAGTACCGACCTCCCTAGAATGAATAGCTGCGTGGGATACAGGTAGGAAGGGGCAAAGCTTGTCTACTGTGATATATTCATAGAATGATGAAGCATATGGCAAATGCTAGCCCGTAAAGCCTCTAGATGACCTTATTGAAAGTGAGGGATGTTTGGTAGGGAGTCATCTTGTCGGAAAATCTGTTGTTGTTGTCTACCAGATGTTTGATGTTACCCCGGACAATGATCAGTACCACCCCCAAGCTCAACCCCTGTTCGGTTGCTTCGGTAGCTTGGTGGCTGTCACATTGCATCACAGGGGGTTGCCAACCTCAGCCTGTTACAGCTGAACCATATGCCCATACCTATGTACCTACTTTAAGGTAGGCATGTGCGATCTCTATTGGGGATACCTACCTAAGGTAGTATCAATACGCAGCTTCACCTCTTGTCGCACTGAGTCATATGTTCCCTTTATAGATGCAGCGCGTAGTTGTATATGCACGAACCCGTGATTAGTGACTGAGCCAGTGCACTTTCATTGCTGGGAAAATAGTGGCAGGTTGTGTATTCTCTGGTACTTCTTCACAGCTGTTGTGAACTTACATACCCCGCCAACTCTAGCTGATGTGTGCACCAGGTATGTATCCAGANGGGGGGATTCTATTTTAAATATTTACCAGCGTTAAATTCTAGCCCAGGCCATGTCTAGTCTATCCAGACAGTCTTGTTACTCGGCAGGCAAGTAGCTTTTGTCTTAGCATCAAGGCCAAATAAGGCAAGGTGCATATAATGAAAGTCTCAGATACACTATCACATTGTATGTGTATACATACTATCTCTGCAGCCAGGAAATGATGCCGATTTCTTCATCGCCAAAATGTCTCGATTAATTGCTACTAGAGAAGTGCTGCTATTTCTATCCTTTCTTTCTACCTTTCTAGTCATCACTGATTCTCTTAAGCGAGATACTGTCCCTGGCATAGCGCGGGGCCTAAGGGATGGCAAGGCACACACAAATACGCCCCGTGTTATCCTGACATCACAACCAATCAACTGTGTTACGCACGCGTAAGAGAATCAACGCGTTCAGTGCTTTTTACTTGCCCGCATCTTCTATTTTCCCGTCAATCCTTGTTTGATGCCTGTGTATTCATCTACATCTATACCTTAGTATTAACTTGTACTTATTGTGACTGTCTAGCTTGAGAATCAAATAGAGCTACGTGTGCAGCTTTTTACATGCTTACTTGGTCCTACAGGTTCAGTTAATATTTTTCCTCTTCCCCTGTAAATGAGTGTAATGGAGAGTTCAACACATGAGCGCCTCGACCAGTATCACGAATTGGACATCTTGAGACCTAGACGGCAAGTCATTACTTGATCCCAGAATCCCAAGGTAATGCCCTCTAATTGAAACTCACATGAGCCGAGAGCATGTAGGAAGAAGACGACTTCTGATATTTTAGAGTCACCACGTATATTCAATGAGCGGTCAGTCTTTCATCGGACCTTGAGAGGTTTCTAAATCCGAGACATTTAATATAACTATTCGGAGTTCAAACTTTATCTGCACTTGCTAATACATTCAACCACCACTAAGATCGAAACTTTTCTCACAACAAACCCTCTCGTGAACCATCAAGTGCTCCAATTATATTACCTTGGTGAGCTAACACTCACTCAAACTTGCCACATGACTTAAATATCACTTTCGCATTTTCACGCTTTTGGGTTTAATGCATCAGCCATCCCTTGGCTCATCATCAGCGCTCCCACATATGAGGCTGCCTGAATCCGCTCCTTCTGAGAATCTCCGGGCTCTGTACTTCCTCAACTTGTCCCATGATTGATCTACAAGCATTTTCGCCGATCCATTGCCTGTCTTGTAGTAGGAGGAAGCTGAAAAATGACAGCCTTTGTAGTACACGCTGGTGTTTGTTGTTGTTTTCGAAGTTATAGTAGATCGATCACTATATCAGCTGATTTCTATGATATTATGATGTATCCCCTGCACTTACTCGTAACCAGAACTACATCCTGGTATTAAGGTCTACAACATTGCTATACATACTATAATTTTACACTTGCTTATTCCTTATATCTTGAACTGCTTTATCTTCGAATATCCGGCCGAACGTCGCCTTTTTTCGGTTGACTTGCCAAGTGAATGAAAGCGTGGGATCGGTAGACGGAAGTGATGCTGACCATGACATCTGCTTTGCGTAATTACGTGTATCCAATGAACAATCGGAACAAAGGTACACATGAGGTATACAACACCTCGTATACCCTCGGTTGTGTAGTATAACCCGTCGACTTAATGCTCGATTCAAGAATGTCGTGAATGTCGAATTCGTGAAGAAACCTTTTAACTAGGGATAGTGACATTTTTTCAGGTAGCACAATACATCATCATGTGTCTGCACTTTTAAGCTCTTCGCCATACGCCTAGAATAGATATACTTTACAAAGCATAAGGCTTACCGACCACAAGGAAACCCCCCAATAAACAATAGCAAACATTCCTTCCTTTCCTACCCGTATAATTGTTTTTCAGTATGTGATTTGAGTGCTAGGCCTCTCTTCTTAGGGATATTTATGCCAAGCTGGAAACATATTTAGGGATGTAAACACTAAACTGCTTGCATATTCACAATGGTTATTTTGGAACATACGGAGGAAGAATTAAGGCTGGTTTCCTGTTTCAAACTTTAAACTTCTCTCCCTTGAATCATTTTAACACCGAAGCGTCTGGCCAAGGTCTGAGTGTTTCACTCGGCAACTATCTAACTACCTAACCACTGGGGAGTAAAGGAATTTTATGCTGTATCACTTAATCCCTTACTTAGGTCTTGCGGCCAAAATATTTCATGTTTCCTCACGTGAGCATTTTGCGGCGTAGCAATTTCAATCGTAATTGTAAATTACTCTCGTACGGAACGAAACCCTAGTACTCAAATCTGCTGAAGACGATTCTTCGGGTAAGACACACTCTGGTGGTGAGTATGAGATGGTAAAAACCGTATATGCACATGCCTGCGAATCTTTAGGGCTGTGTAGGATTATCTGCGTAGAGTGGCGGCAGTGTTGGTGACTGAATAGGCTGGAGGCATCCGTGGGCTGCAGGAGCACGACTGCGGGTATATAAAATTGGGTTCGGGACCTCCACGATCTAGATTACGTTATTAGATGAAACCTCATCGAGTACGCCAGAAGAGTATCAGCGATTGTTAATAGAGAATGCTGCTGATATCACGTCATGTGAAGCGTAAGTAAAGGTTGCACCAGACTATTATCCTCCTTCTCGTCATTCACATGACAGTTTCACCGCTTCAATGTGCCTCTTTCGGAAAAGCCAGGTTCCGACATTATCTTTCGCCCAGTTTCTAACGACCTTCTCCTCGAAGTTACCGGCATCTACGTTACTCTGGATGGAGTCTTCGGAGTCGGATGAATCGTAGTTGGCGAGTCAGTCTGTAACGATGTTGCAATCTTGTATAAGTCACTGCAGACGGGCAAGTTCCCCAACTTCACTGTCACTAGCGGTGGGCGCGCATAGAACAACCTTCTCGATTGCTTGGTCGCCGCGAGTGAATCTCCACTATGCGGTCCTCTGCTTGTCTGCCTGTCCACCTTAAGATGATTCATCGCGGTAGCAGACTAACTCTCTGTAACAGTGTTCGTATTTCACAACAGCGAGTCTCGGGCCGAGCTCAAGAGAGATTTCATCCCCGGCAGTGTTTCTTTGACGCAGACGGTTGAGGACGAAGCAAATTTGGAGGTTGCTTGGGGCCTGCTCCCTGGCAGCGGGGAGAGGCGGGTCTGTTCACCATTTCCGCCAGTAAACAATATATATACGGCTAGTAATTAATGCTCGAAGTTGAAAAGGGGTCAAATACTGCTATATCGTATGTATCGAAACACAGAGCCATATGGTGATATTTCAGATATTATTCTGTTGTATGGGATGAAGTAGGCTTAATACGTACCTAGTAGTGCCTTAAGTTCTTGTTTTAGATCATGTGTATTGAATAAGAGTACGCTTGGTCCTATGGGACGTGAAGGGGCCGTAAATTGTAGCTGAAATGAGAATATTCGGCTCACCTCTAATATGATCTTCGTTGACGTAGTTTTTGACTGCTGGTATTCCTGTTTCCGAATCGAGACGTTGTTACACTGTTCTCATTCTTAGTTGTAAAGAGTCTTTCGTAAATGAAAAATGTTCATACTTGTGGTCTGTGGAACTATTGTGAACCTTCCTTCTCCGAAAACCACACGGTTATCACTTGCTATATACCTTCGTCCTCCCATGTTAACAAGCGGTGTACGATGCCGTATCGCGTCACACGGGATTGTTTGGGCCCAAGGCCTCGTATTTCCCGAATGGGTATTCCTAATTTTCCTTTTCAGTCAGCCTCAGGACAAGGGTGGTGGTGCTCATGTCGTCTAGTTGTACAAGAAAAGAGATAAATATAGTCAGTGGTGAAACAGGTCTGTGTGAGAGCCGTGTGGGAGCAAGTTGAAGGCAATAAGTTGCATGCGTGGTATTTATGTATGTGACCTATGCTGTACATCGTTTCTTTATTCTTGTGGTCTGGTGTATAAAATGCGTTGACGCTGTGTCGACGTAGTATGCTACACGTATCATGCATGCCGCTGGAATTGGCTGCGGAGGTGATGTCTTTACGAAACAACATGCATTTTTCAAACCAAGTATGACTTCCGTCACACAAACAATGAGTTGTAGATGGTCCGAACCGATATTGTCCTCGGTATACAGTCACTCCATCTAGAAAACGTACGAGTATCGCAGGCACCAGCTTCACAACAAGGAGAGCGTCGAGTGACCATGGCCGTGTGAAACAGCTGACGAAGGCAACGAAGTATCTTATACATCTGGATTGCGAAGCTCCTTTTCGTTTCATACTTCGTTTTGCGTGAGGCTGATTGCTTTTTTGACCGTCACCGGATTCTCCGATTCTGTGCCAGGAACTCTCTCCACCGGGGCCCTCGGAATCGGCAACGATCATTTCGGCGCCGGATTTTAGCGGCTAATAAAGTTGCCCATCCTATCTTGACATTATACGAGCTAGGAGAGCCGGCCCGCCGACTGAGATGAAGTCGAAGTGGGTCATAGGTGTGCCGATGTGACGGCACTTATGCAGGGCTTCACCCGAGTTGCACTTCCGTCTGATAATACTGCATAACGAACCCTTGAAGCATGATGCCTAATGAACATGCCCTAAGTAGTTCATTTGCCTGAGCTTGCTACCTAACTACGGTTCATCAAGCCTGTCCCTCAACCGCGCATAGTTAATAGGGCTGATCTGTATACATCAACTTCTACGAATCCGACGTTCCCTCTCACGCATAGAATGATTCTGACATACTCTCTCCATCTTTGTCCATGATGAAGGCCGCGAAAGGGATGTAAAGCACCCGAATACCGATTAGGCTCGTGTCGGTTGGTAAGGACAAGCACCATGTATTAACCACTTCACATCGGCTTCGGGTATACCACTGTTTTCTAACTTACCTTGAGTTTCTAGATAATTTATAGGACCTCTGTGCTGGGAATGCACATTCGGTTACTAGAGGTCACCTGATGTATCTAAATGTAGCGTTGTTCAATCACTCTGCTGCATTTCTGAAAATAGAGTATTCATTGGCAGCTGTTGAGTAGGCCCACGGGAATAATAGCTGGGTACCTCTCCAATGAGAGAAGATAAAGATAATGTACCGTGGGTTCGGTGCGCTACTATGCAGGTAGGGTAGATATAGGTACTCGTCAATTGGGGTTAGGAATAATGTTAGAATGGCGCCTATATCGCTTTGACGCTATCTATTCACTGGTTCTTGGGAAAGGTGGGAATCTCCAATGCAACTATCCAGGCCTGTCCAGGGAAGAAACCATTCAATCACGAGCAGAGTGAGTAAGTAAGCCCAAGAATAAGCCAGTAAGAAGTCGTCGCCACCAATACTCTCGGATAGTCACCCGCATTCGGCTGCAGTTCTATCTCTCTGCAAGTCGTGGTTCGTCAACCAGGCGCAGTACTCGCCGCTTGGCGCACTCTAAAAGACCGGATCGGGGCTGAGTTAGGCGTCGACAGCGAATCAGTGCCCGGAATGGCCCTTGTAAATCAGGGGGTGGAGAGAACCTTACAAGGCACACCCACTAGATAAACTTTCACGAAGCCTACGGGTTGGGGGCAATGCATTGTATAGCACCTGTCCAGTCCAGACGAGTATCCGTAGATGGTTGTCATGCAGCTTCACTACCACCACATTCCCCTTGATGGCCAATTCCCTAGATTTCCGTCTCTTCCTTCTTTCCTATACGTTCTTCCGAGTATGCCATTCGTTCTAGCCAAACCAGTTGACTATGCTATCCTCGGTTTATAACCAAATTGCTGTTATAGAAGGTGAATCGATGTTGTAGATCAGATCCAAAGGGCAAGCGAGGCTCTCCTCTAAGCGGCATGTCAGGCTGTGTATACCGTCACTATGGGCCTCTTTAGCAGCAAAAAACAAACAAACCAACAAGCTAGACCTTCGCCATGTCCCCAAGGCAATGCCAAGCTACAACCACCCGGTCGTCATCATGGGAATACCCACCGTCGTCCGCCTCCTAACTTGMCTCCGAGTCCACCGAGTGCTGAGGCGTAAGGGCTTAGGCGATGTTGACGTCTAAGCTCTATCTGTGAAGGGACCTAGTGCTAAGTCCGGAAAAAGGGGCTACCTATCTCGAACGGATATTATGCCGGAGTGGTGATATACTCATGTCCCGTATCTCGATTATTCTGAGATGACGATTAGGCCGTAGGCCGTAACGCCGTCGTTGCAAGTGAGCATATACAAAAGAGAAGTGGCACATGTAACACTATCACACCATCACATTGTATCACATACCGACCTACTCACTTCCCTGACACTCTACCTCTCCCAGTCACGGAAGAGAGGTGGGACACTTTCCGTAGACGAAATGTATAAATGACATAAACAGATTTGGTGTTATATTTCTTAAAGTGTGTGTAGTTTCTAGCCTACTTTATCCAAGTTGGCGGTTTGGTACGCTATCGTTTTGTTCAGGTTCGTGTCTGGTATCAGCAATACTTCAGCGATACTACAACTAGTACAGCCACGACCAAAAAAATACCGAATTCAAGGCCATCTGCCAACGCGGCCTAGAACCAGTTACGCCGGTCCCAGTAGCCACCGCGTAGTTTATCTATTCACTTTAGAAGGTTTGTAAGGAAGTGGTTCCCCGACCACCACCAATAACCACCTCCCTCATGGGGGATAGAAAAGTGAAGGGACGAGGAAAAAGCCTAGTTGCGTCGAATTCTGTTGTTTTTTGCCCGCTACGATCTACTAGTTCCGAGCCCACTCAAGATCTTGCGAACCAGCTTGCGTAGTGCCACAAGGCTGCACCAGGAGATGTGACCACAGCTACACCAGAGGAAGTGATCGTGGAGTATGAGAAGAGGTGAACAAAGGAGGCATTCCTGTATATAGGTGGGATAGTATTCAGAGAGGATTTAGGAGCCTCGCGCAACAACAAGAGTCTATTACCCACCACACGTAAGAAGGGTCATGACACGTAGGCTTATGCTATTTCTCTTTTTTAGTCCAACTCAATTTCGCGAACATTCCTTGGGCCGAATCTTCGTCGACTGCGTCTCCCTTGGCTGAAGCTCGCAAAATGTTCACGTCAAACTGAGGTTCATTTTCTTTGAGCCGTCCATGTTCATATTTGTACTGACGTGCTCTACGACCGGTTGGTGTTGCGTAGGTGTACAGTTTCGGACCTGTTCAGAACAGCAACACCCTGGTCGGTAATCAGTACATAGCGGACCGGATATTGGGCAGCACCTAGGTTTACGATTAGTACTCTGTAACGTAGGTACGTGCCGTCATGTTTCCAAACATGACATACGTTCGACGTACCTTTGCTGTCGCTGGCTTCCTCCTAGCCTTCGTTGGCACTGATTCCATCATCGCCTTCAGCCGTCCGCATTTCCTCCTTATTCTTGTTCCTTAGCTTCCGTCCTTTCTTGGTTCACAGTGTCGCCCCGTGCCGCGTCGAACTGTATCCTGACCAAATGCCCAACCCGTCCCGTACCTTCGAGCAGCATAGCCTTGGAGGCCACTCGCTTCTCTTAATCGTAGTTAGGAGTAGGGCCTGTGAAGACCAAAACTCCAGATCTGCAATGCCGCACCAGTACCTCGCTCGAGTAGCGAACACGACACGTGTTCAGCAGCCTCCTTGGTGAACCGAGATATATCCCCGGCCTCGCGTCAGGGTAGTAAGCGGGCGCTTTTGTGGAACGCATCGCGATTGATTGCGAATGTCTAGTGCCTAGTGCTCGGATTGCGCTGCTGCGCCATCACCTTCCCGCTTGTTGGGGGATTTCGGCCGTTTCTTCTTCCGTTTCCCTCTTAATTCGCCTAGCTAATCAGTTTCCCCTCCAGAGTAACAGGCGTCCCCGGTGTCTTACTTACGATGTAAGTATGTATTGACTAGAAGGGGGAGAATCGCGTTCGGATTATGTTGTAATTTTGATCTTTTTTTTATACTTTTGGCAGTGGGCCAAAGTTGGCGGTCACCCCCGGCGATGTATATGTAATTCCGTCTTCGTACGTGTGTAATTATATATAATCATGCGTGGTACCTGGCTAGCGTGTAGCCGGAACACTGCCTGGTACGCCATAACGACGAGGTTATCGTAGAGCATATGTGCGTAGGTTTCAAGTAGAGAAGTATATATATGCGACAAAAGAGGAAGCGGTGCCGTCGTCGTTGTCCCAGAATAAGTAATGTAAGCGTTTAAAGGTTCCCCCTTCTGTCGAGTTCTAATTTAAGTAACGTCGCAGCATAGTGCCGTAGTCCGTTCCACGATAGCAACGTTATGATCATGGCCTTGGATCGGGACTATGGTATTGGCATGAAGGCGCCCAATACAGCTGTGGCTCACTGAAGAATCTTGTGGGGAACCCTCCAATGAATGGGAGCTATTGGGGCCGTCTAATCTGAGGTTAAGAGTAGGGGTGGTAGAGTTGCACGGATAGCAGGTAATTAATATTGGCGGTGGTGGAGGATGTGGTCCTTATATATCGTTTCATCCCTTTACCTCTGGTCTTCTCATACAAGCTTCGGGGAGGTAAACGTTGTCCTATATGATATCTGGCATGATCACAAGCATCGAATATAATAGAGAAAGTTTCTAAGTGGGTATTGTGTGATTGTTAGGGCAGAAAAGTGCGTTATCTGTAGGCAGACAGAGTTAGTCCGGTAGACGCTTTTTCCTGTAGTTTCCCTCTCAAATCCTGACCGAAGATGAAAGCAAAGTCTATTTGTTAGTTTCACAGGAAGCAGAAAAGCACCGCGCCGACAGAAGGTAGAAGATAGCGAAGTTAGACACATATTTGTTGAGTAGTGTTAAAACGTCTGTCTCTGCTTGATAATTACCCAATCCCAGAAGAAAATTCTACAGACTGAAGCCACCCCATTTTCGAAAGCCTATGTTAACTAGCATATATCATATTCTATACAAATATCCTTCGACCTTCCGTATTACTAGACACTATTCCGGAAGTGTCCTCTTCATTGGGGCCTTAATTACGGAAATTTGTTCTCACTTCCGTCATAAAGCCTCCATTCTCTAGCCTCCCCCTTTCGCATATTTTATCTAGCACAACCAACTTAGCATTTGTGCCAATACCTTCACCCTCACACATGGCGTCTAGTTTCTTTCTAGCAATGCCTGTCCGCTATCTTGAATTTATGTTACGGCTGTCCCTATTAGCAAGTCTGCAGCAGGCGATAACTAGGGAGACAACTCCCACCGCAATAGCAGTTGCGAAAGACCCAAAATCCGTAAATTCCTCGAGGTCCATGAATGGTACGTTGGTATTTCGGGTGTTGGTGCTAAAGCAGTAGTTATACCACGCCTCTTGATACCCATTGAGGAGTGCTTCCGAGCTATCGCACGATGAAATAGTTAACACGTGGTCTCGAATTTCGGGATTTCTGAATGTATCCCAAGTGTCTTTGCTATCCCCTCTGCGCGAACCGGAGCACAAGACAACAATGTCACAGTCCCAGGCGCGCTGAATTGCTGTTTGTATCCTGCCTGTCATTGCGTCCTCTGGGGGTATGTATAGCGCAAAAGCAAGTGAGATAACATCAACGTGCTGGTCGATCGCCCAATAAATTGCCTAGTGTAATACTGAGTCAGATAATCCACCCACAAGGGCTTTTAGAAGCTTCTTACATTGGCTACCGCGTCTGGGGAGATTGTCGGAGACTCTGTTGGTTGATCTACCCTGGCAAAGAAGAGTCTACATAATGGATCAATAGAACCGACCACGTGAGCCATATGTGTTCCATGGGCGCTTGAAGCATACCACCATCTATTAATACCCGTTTCCATGAATTCTATCCCACCCTCAACTTGCCCTCTTAGGCGATTCGCCCAGGCCGTAGGGTTTCTTGTCAATTCACTAGAGACCAGTCCACTGTCGATCAGGGCAATGCGAGTCCTGGAACTCTTTCTAGCGTTGATGTTGGTGGTCATAGTCGTGTGATACTTAGTAATAAATGCTGACAAGTTTGGACTAGCGATATTCATTCTGCGAACCATATCAGAGATCCAATTACGTCCCCCTCGAGCCCCCGAGCGAATCGCTTTAGCAATATCTTCTGCTGCGTGGAACTCCGATTCGGATCGCCATAACAAAAATCTTACTTCATCAATTATGTTATTCCCATCTTCGGGTGGGACGCTTTGTTCCATCTCGTTGTTAGAGCAGGGATCAGGTATCCACTGGTAGATGTTATTTGATTTACCCGTTTCGAGATTGATCGCATCTAGTTCCTGCAAGGCGGCATTCCACTCAGTTGAGTCTTGGGTCGACGCTAGCTTTTCGTTCATAGAATCTAGCATATCATTAAGCCAGGAGGTAAGTTTTAGGTAGTNCCCCCCCAAGGCCGAAGTGTAGAACATGCTCCAGAATTTGGGAGGCTTGTTGACCATGAGTAAAATCGCAAGATAGCGTGATCCCTTTGCCGTCGCCATTCTGGCCCCACGTGTAAAACAGAGGCGGGCTATTAAGTTTGACCTTTAATTCTTGGCCCGCGCGCGAGAGTTCGAAACCTGAAATTTGCGTCATATAATATTCGATGATATACTCATGTCCCAGCAATAGCTCTCCGCTATCTTGAAAAAAGGGCTTCGACCATCTTCCGAACTGGACCTGTTCAGGACATTGGAAACAGAAACAGAATGCTGATCTTTCACCGTCATAAAAGGCAAGCATCTCATCCAATGAGTTATCAAAGACCAACAGCCCTATTTTGAGCTTTCCGCAAGGCACCCTTTGGAGTCCTTCGGCAGTTAGCTTAAAGGGTTATGGTAGTTTTACAGGATCGATGTCTCACCATGCTTGAGTCGAAAATCGCCAATGATTGATTGGGCACGCCCACGCTGCTGGGGCCGGTGACTATGAGCCGACTGCATTGATTCGTTACCATTTCCAATGTGTAAATCAGCGTCCACTGGGGTGAGGGCAAGGAGTGCTAGTCGGATGAGATGAACTGCTACGTGCTGTTGCATTTCTAGAACCTCAGTAAACCCCGCAGGGCAGAATGGACAGTTTCTGTGGACCCGGCTTGAAGTCCCGATGGCTGTGCTTATCAGGATTTCCGAGAGGTGGTCGGTCTGTAATCCGGGGTGTTCAGCTTCGAGATGAGCCGTATAATCCGGCTGGGTTTCGAATTCTTCGTCATGTTCCTGGCAGACCCAAACCCTGTTATGCAGACTTTCGTGATCTAGCCATTCTTGTTTTGACCCATACAGCCTATTTGGGTCTCGACATTGCTCATATGTACAGTAATACGCTTGAAGATCATGTATGATATGCTTCCTAATGCACGGTTGAGCTAGGTTCGTTACCGAGAAGAGGAGATATGAATTGGGGACTTACTCCCAAGCATCCTTTTCCAGATACTTAATAGGGCAAATAATCTTACAGTAAGGGCACTCGAAGTACTGATTACTGCCATGTATCGTAGGTGGTGAAGGCCAGTTGAGGTCATTGTTTTGCACAGAAATTGTCGTTGATAGACGACTTTGATGTGAGATGACGGACTTGAGGTCGCCAGGCTTTAAACTACGAAGCTTGGAAGCAGACGTGGCTAGCGATGGAGCAACAGGTTTCATTCCATCCAAGTTAGAAGGCGAGATACGTTGGCTTGGGGTGGGATTCTGCTCCGCAGGGATGGGCTGTCCACTGTTAGTAGGCTCGCTTTCGATCCTACCAAGGCGAAGAGCGTGATTTTTCCAATATATAAGCTGTTGCTTGCGCCTAGCGTTAGCTTTACCTGCTCGACGGACTATCCAGCAACTCGTTGATGCGTATTGGGAGAGGATTTCCTCTAGGGCCGCTCTATCCACTGCCTCGCCTTTCTCTCGGTTCGACGCCTCTGTGATGTCTTGGCGAATAAAGTAGCTAACGATATTAGCTTCCAGTTCTTCGCAATTTTGTATGTGCTTCGGTCGGTCCGGTTCAGGGATATGTTTATACAAATGATTATTTGTGCGCGAAGGACGGTTTTGCGGATCTCGGATTCTTATCGCTAGGCTATATAGAGCATCTAGCCTCTCTTTGAGACTTGTGAATCGGAAGTCTGTCTCATAGAAGGAGGAATTTCCTCTTGAAGTCTCGGTGTGAGCGTTGCTTTGGCTTGAAGATCCACTGGAAGAACTATCATCAATTGACACATCGATCTGTTCAACGGGCGTTTTCTCTCCCGAAAGAATCAAAAAGAGCTCTCTACAATGCTCCAATAACTCTTGGAGAAGTTCGGCGAATCTGTCTTTTACAAACACAGTGTCTCTCACCCGATAGTCTAGCGATGCGTGACCTTCCTGGAAAAGTCCCAGATTTTGTGCCCAGAGCTGGAATCGTTCCGCCTCTGAAGTCAAATCCTGCGACTCCAGCCATTCGTTCTCCTGTTCGATGTCGAGGAGTTTATCGAAAGCCACTACAACTTCCGTTCCGAAATCGCGAAGTGTTGGTTGGTCCATTCCAGATGGTAGTAGAAGCAATAGGTCTGCGAAGTATAGGATGGATTAAAGAATGTTTCATTCAGCTTGAGTCCTTAGGTCTATAGGCTCGAAGCGTGGAGCGACGGTGAAATCGTAGGGAAGTGTTCCGTATGTTGTAGGAATGGAGAAGAGGGGTTTCGATCACTGCCCGATAAGGAGGAATGAGGCGTCTGAGCAGCCGCATGCATGCAAATGGTGGCGTCGTAGACAACTTACCTAAGTACGTAGCATCCCGATTCTGCAGGCTGTAGAAGCTGACGAGATGAAACCCCGCTCTACCGCGATGGGGAATAACCTAAAGCCGACGGCGAATACATTCCGAGAGCTGGAAATCATTACTGAGTATATCTAGGTATTTACCTACCTGACCAGACTTCTAGTCCGACTAGGCACTATGTCTGGCTTTGAGATTGTGGGGGTTGTCTTTGGGGCCATACCCTTGGTTATCTCTGCGCTTGAGCATTATAAAACAGGTCAATCCACTGTAGCGGCGCTTTTCAAGTTCAAGGGTCAACTTGATAAATTGCTATATCGGCTCAAAGTTCAACAGACAGCATTCTATTTCGACATCCTTCAACTCCTCCGAAACGCTGATATTGGGGAAGTAGAAAATAGGGCGGACATCTCCCCGGATGAATGCCTATTAATCCTCCAGAACAATAAGAACGGCGCGCAGCTTCATGAATATCTTGGCGTTAATTATAATGCATTTTTGGATGTTCTCCAACGATATGAGCAGTGCCTCAGAGAAATAGTCAAGAAGCTCAAGCATATTCGGCGGTTGCCCGACGTACGTCTTACGCACATATCACATATTTGATCTAATAGTTGAATAGGCTCCAAAAGACGATCTTGCAGCTCTGCTAGCCGCGAATCCTCCGATCGGGGGCCACTTTGAATTCCCAGAGAGAGTCTCCTTTTCCATTAATAGGGGCGCATTAGCCGCGCTTATAGAAGAGTTAGGGGAAGATCGCCTAAATCTTAAAGTAATTATCAAGGGGACAAGAACTGAAAGGACGCATTTCACCAAGCTGCCTTCGAGCGAATCAAAACAACTTTCTAGGATGCTAGGCCGAGTGTCAGCATCCGCCAAGGCTCTTTACATGGCCATGTGCCAGATCTGTGCATGCGCTCCTCAGAACAGCCATAAAGTGTTCTTGGGGCTTCGTAGTCGGATACCCCAAGCGGGTTTGATCAACCCATGAGACATCCAGAGGCTGATCTACTCATATTTGACCTTGTGTTTGAGACACAAACTCATCTTCGAGAAGCCTATGTCAAAACCGACCCGTACAACGTACTAACAACCTTGCCAGCCGGGAAACCCGGGTAAGTGCCTTCATCCCTAGTATAGTTATACAGAACTGACGCGCTAAAGTCGACACGTTTCCTTCCAAAATTACAACAAATCCATCCCAAATATTACTATCTCCACGCCAAGTCAACCACCCAAAACATCTACTAGAGTTTTAGGTATATGTGATCTGATTTCACAGAGCCAGACTAGAGACCATATCCTCGACCTCAAACTTGAGGGCGAAGCCCTGGACTTCATTCAGGGACCGCAACTGGTCCAGCGACAATTATCCTCACCCATCACCCTGGAAGTCATCCTACAACAAGGGTCAGCCAACAAGAAACTTCGAATGGCTCCAAAGCAAAGAAGTCTTTTAGCACTTGACGTTGCCTCGTCGATAATTCAACTCCGGGAAACCTGCTGGTCCAACCCAGTTTTGAGCAGCAGGGTTATAAAATGCATAGTCGGCACTAACGGGAAGAGCGCGAGGGTGTCTACCGTCGCATTCATCGAGCAGGTTACTGAGCCAAGTCGAGCCGCCGAGCCTGGGTGTCAACCGAAGGTCGCTCTGTTAGAACTCGCGATCCTCCTCCTCGAAATCTGGCACCATGAGACATTGGAGATGTGGACTGCGGAAACGGGATTCGGCGAGACGAACACGATCCGGGAGCGCCTTGCCGCTGCCACGGAATGGCGTGATGCGACGATAGCGGAGTTCCCAGCACTCTATTTAGAAGCAGTCGAGCAATGCCTATCTTTATGTGTGCAGAGAAGCCGACAATGGGACGATTATGAGTTCCTCAGGTTATACTGCGAAAACGTGATTATGCCGCTGCGGAAGAGCTGCGACATCTGGTAGGCCTATTATGCCAACAGAATGGAAGGAGATCACCGGCGTATCAGAGCCATCTTTCTGGGATATTTTTCGGGCGAGCCTCGAGGCATGCTTGCTTTCGGCACTAATAGGAGAGGAGACGGTGATGCATAGGTTTTGAATTATGCCTATGACCGAAGGCGCTAAGGTTTTCTAAGTCTGTAACTGTGGCTGCCGTCGCTTACTATTTTGACAAGGTCTTATCCGATATGTTTGATTGTTCGGTTAAGTATGTTGTTGATGATCCTGGTAATGATGTGATGAGGGGTGTACGCCCTGTTCGTCATAACGGTGGTCACATCTTGATTGTCAAACTAGAATTCGACAGCGAACTTACTCTATTTAGGATACGATTTTGTAAAAGATAGTAGTTGATTGGCTGGAATATTCTGCAACGGCAGCTTGAACGGGTATTTGTGGTCGAGATTATCTATTTGGAGATATCGGACTTACCCATTCAGGTTGGTGCCGGCTTGGGTCTCTCGTAAGAGCTACATAATGAGCACGATGGCCCACTCCCAAATTTCCCCAGATGCTTGCTCGCTTGCTTGCTTGCTTAGGAGCCGAGCACCTTGTTCCTGTTGGTCTTGTTGGTCTTAGTAGACGTTCGTGTTACCGTGGGACCCGGCGATACGAACCCTAAACGTGGATGGATCGTTGGGATTAAATGCTAGTACCTTTTTGACACTCTCTCGAGATGACTTCTGTACATCCGTCACCAGCGACCCATCGGTCGTGGATAGAGTCTGACGTTATCCCACATCTCGTGTCACAACCTCTACCATATGTCGTGACAACTCTCATTGCCGTCTTGATAGCCTACTCGACATGGCAGATCCGACTTCGAAAGATGCCGCCCATTCTCAATGCGCCTGGCCGATTCGATATGGGTAATTCTCTTGCCAAACTAGACTTTCTTAACAGAGCTGCCAGTCTGTTAAAGACCGCGACAGACCAGTTCACCAATTCGCCCGTTCGTATCGCGACAGACACTGGGAACTTAATTGTCTTGCCGCCGAACTATCTCGCTCAAGAGATTCGAAACGAGCCTAATCTGAGCTTTTTCAAGAGTTCCGAGGAGGTAAGATGATTGATTTCTTTCCATTTGGAAGCTATCTAGCTCAATCCATCTTTTCAGGACTTCCATGGCAAGCTTCCAGGATTTGAGCCGTTCAATGCCGAAAAGGCAGCTGGTATGTTGCTCAAGGTCACTAGAAATCAGTTGACAAAGTATCTGAGTAAGCAAAAACATCATTTGATTATACTTGCTTGAATTAACCAACGTGTATAGCCAAGGTGACAAAGCCTGTGTCTCTGGAAGCCAGCTTCGCCTTACACAACCTCCTTGGCGAATCACCCGGTAAGCCGTAACACCCCCGATCGCGTCTCTTCAACTGACTAGCTCTTACTTACAACCCTCTCACAGAATGGAAAGAGGTCAACGCGATGCATACCAGCGTGAGATACGTGTCAAGTCTATCTTCACGTATCTTCCTAGGCGACGAGCTTTGTCGTAATAAAGTCTGGCTGGAAACAACCTCTCAGTACACCATCAATGCGATGCATGCGGTTAAGAAGCTGCGCTTATTCCCGAAATTCTCGCGGCGGTTTGTTCATTGGTTCTTGCCGGAATGTCGACTGGTCCGCAGACTCCTCAACGAAGCCCGCGTCATTATTCAGGGGGTCATTGATAAAAGACGAGCGGAAAAGATTGCTGCTGCCAAGGAAGGACGACCTATCCCCCGCCCGAACGATGCGATTGAATGGGCCGAAGAGGAGTCGAAGAATGATCCATATGACCCCGCCGTCTACCAAATTGGTCTGTCCATGGCGGCCATTCACACTACGTCGGATCTTCTTAACCAGACCCTACAGAACCTAGTGCAGCGGCCGGAACTTATTAATGATTTGCGCAAGGAGATTATTGAGGTTCTCCAAGCTGAAGGCATGACTAAGACGGCGCTCTTCAATCTCAAGCTGATGGATAGTGTGCTTAAAGAGACACAGAGACTGAAGCCGATTAAGATGAGTAGGTGTCCTGGATGATTATTTCCCATACACGACTTCTCTAACCAGACTTAATGTGAACAGCAACCATGCATCGAATAGCCCTTGCGGATGTAACCCTATCAGACGGCACTGTTATCTCGAAGGGCACCAAGTGCGCTGTCCGCTCCACCAAGCGACTTGACCCCGAGGTATATGAGAACCCGGATGAATTTGATGGGGCCAGGTTCATGCGGATGCGCGACATACCTGAAAAGGCGAATAAGGCGCATCTCGTGACAACCGGTACCGAGTCCCTCGGCTTCGGCCACGGCCTCCACGCATGCCCCGGGCGCTTCTTCGCTGCGAATGAGCTCAAGATCGCTCTAGTCCATCTGCTCATGAAGTACGACTTGAAGCCTACGGATGACTTCGTCCACAGGGTTATTGAGCTCGGGTTCGACTTACGCGTTGATCCCAAGACTGCTATTATGATCCGCAGACGGGAGTCGGAGATAGACTTGGATGCATTGTGATTTCTGGGGTACTGGTTTCCGAAAGCAATGGACCTGTATTGTATATATGCGACCATGTTTTTAAATGGGATAGCACATCTTGTAAATTTCAAGTATTATTGAAGCACATACGAATGAGCGCCCGAAAATGCAGTTCAACTTCCTAATTGACTGATGATGCCTAGGTTCAGGAGCACCACAAACACCGCAACCGCAGCCACAACCGAGAAAACATCAATCATTCAGTAATGAGCCTAAAACTGAATAATTCCCTAGAAGGTCGTCACGGAGTCTAGGCATATGGAAGGCGCTTAAGTCGTGTGACGATCTCTCAAACCCACTAATATTTAAGACTCCAATTAGCCCAAATACGAGATACCTCCCAGAGTGATGGAAAACTTCTTGTTATTCTTAAGTCTTCCCTAAAGCTAGCTACAAAGTGATCTATTTACATAGTGTCTTTTCAAGGCAGTTTCCTTCGGAAGGCTTCGCCCTAAAGGCTTCGCCCCGAAGGCTTCTTCAAGAGACCTTCGGCAGGAAGGCTTCTTTAAGAGACCTTCGGCAGGAAGGGTTCCTCACAAGACCTTCGGTAGGAAGGACTCCTCAAGAGACCTAACAGTTCCCCCCTCGCGGGTCAAAATGTCGACGTCCTCGTCGACTGTCGGTCAAACAAGCAATGTGTGTAGCAAGGTTGTGCGGTCGCAATAGCGAGATCGTGTGGTCAGCAAGGCTAGGGACCTAGCGTCGTTGTGGGGTCTTTAGGAGTCGTTGTTGAACGGCCGCGGGAATCGGCTGTAAGGGACCGTCGTGGCGACGCATTCTCTTTTTGACAGGCGATTTTGAAGAATCCTCGGATGCTGACGACACCCGTCGTTGCTTTGAAGATTCCATGGACACGCGTTGTTGCGTCTGCTTCCTTTTGGGGAGCTGTTGTGGTGAGTCGTCCTCCGAGGACGAGTCGTCTAGTAGGTGTAATGTCTGCCTCTTCCTTTTGGTCGTGTTAGGTAAGGCGCCGGTCATTGGGGAGTTGTTTAGGCGCGCTTCTACCGCCTCGTGTACCTTCTTGTCCAAAGCCCCAGAAGCAATCACTTGTTCGATTACTCGTTTGTCGTCTTGATAGTAGGGAAGCGATGATGCTATGTCTATGCCTGCAAGGGGCACAGATGGATAGTAGCATATTTCGTAAAAATGGACGTTTATACGAGACTCTCAATTAGCGTAAAGAATACGGTATGTAATGTAAGAGTGAGCTTTTCCTTTGAAAAGAGTACTTGGGAAATACTGAAAGGGTTTAGCTTCTAGACTCCGAACATAATCAGTCCAAAAATATAAAGGTAGTCTATAAAGAATGAAATATAACAATACAATTAAGGCAGCCATAAAGCCCTCATTGATGATTGAATTTCATGATGCAAGAACATAACAGGGAGTCCATAGTACATACCAGGGATCAATATGATCACGCCCCTTTTCTTTTCACATACTGATATTTCTTAACAGAGAACTAGCCATGGCTAGTGCTATAAAAGGACAGCCCAACTGTTCATTTCTTGTACGTTTGTGTTCGGTAAACGGTAAATCGTCTTATATCTCGCACGCCAATATTCCACTACATCATAATTCAAGGTAAGCAACAATCTGAAACCACTTTTATGACTATCGAGTCCCATATGTAAAGCACTGGGGTTCACCCGGCCTCTTGCCATCAGCATAGTATGGGAGTTGCCAATATCATATACTTCCTACTACTGTATGGTCTCTAGTTGATAGTAGGGTAACCGAAGATGAAGTGCTGAGTGCCAACCTAGCCGTTAGCTGAATGGCAGTCGGCATCGTGAACTTCTACAGTGGTGTTGAAGACCAGCTCCGCTCTTTACGTAGCTATGCAATATACGCACCTAAAGGGCGTGAGGTTTGAAATTATTTTGTTTACTTGATCCCACAAGGAAGGCTCCAGATCAATGTCCTTCCTCTTCTTCCCCAGCCATCACGAGAAGAAGAAAAGCAGGTCTTCCTTACCACCCCCTACCACCGAAGACCACCAACTAACTGCGTTTTATTTAGAACTTCTATACTAGGCTTTCACATACACACATACATACATACATACAACCACCATTTCAAGATGGAGAACGAGAACGCCAACGCAGCTCCCGTAGCCGACATGGGTCCTATCCGTGAGTATTACTGGAGGCTCTTTTCTCTCCCTATTTTGGCGATAACTAACCCAGAGTGTTTTAGACCCTGCTTTCCTCATCGAGCCCCTTAATCCCGCCGACTTCCTCCTGCCCGGTGCTCCCTCCGCTGCGCCCGCCTCCGCCTCCGCCTCTGCCTCTGCCTCCTCCGCTGGCCCCTCTCCCGACCTATCGGCCCCAGCTCCTGCTCCTGCTCCTGTCGTCCCGGCTGCTGGCGACGCAGTCGCAGCCGCAGCAGTTAGTAACTTCCTTTCCCATGAAGCTCAAGTTATTTCAAAAAGGCTAATAATAAATAAAAGCAGCCTCAACCACAGCCACAGCCACAGCAACCCGCCGGCCCTACCCTCGAAAGCTGCCTCCGTATCCCGGAGTTCTGGGAGGTAGACCGAAGCGACTGGCCAGCTGCCGCGAAGGCGCTGGCGGAGCTCCCGCCGCAGCGGTCTGTTGAGAAGCGCAAGGCCGCCTTCAAGGGCAAGCCGTACGAGTGGAACATGACCGCTGCGGTCGGGCAGGTCGTCGGCGTCCAGGCCGCTGAGCCCTGCTCCCAGTGTCGCCGTGGTGGTCGTTTCACTGGCGGGTGTGTTGTTGCGCCGTCTGATATCGGCGGCTTGAAGCAGCCTTTTTGCTGCTTCAGCTGC